>JAVTVY010038453.1:0-156879 GCA_036873755.1 Hanleya hanleyi | reverse complement strand
CATTATCAACGAGCCCCTGTCCTTGATCATTTGGTGGATCCTGATTTATCGTCTTGTTCTCAGTCTCCGAGTTCGTCGAGTGAGTCGGATGATTCTTCTTCCTCTCAGACTAGTGCCAAAGTTACGTCGAAGATAGATCTTGCGCTTAATATGCAGGCGCTTTTAGCGTTAGTTCCGGATATGCCCGTGCCTTCGAAGGTTTCTTCTAGTGGTAAGTGCCGGACAGCTGCGGACTCTGCATTAGCTGTTTCCAAGCCGGTTGTGCCTCATACATGTGCCCCGTCACCAGCATGGGCAGATCATTTAGACAAATTTGATCGTCAATTACAAGATGACAATAAATTTAAGAAGCCTAGTCTCGGAGTTTCCTATCGTCTTCATGATAACGTGTTACCTGACAAGCCACCCAAGCGTGATCGAGATTTATCTCAGGTTTCTAAATCAGCTAAATGTACTCCACTTGAATTCAATACCAAAGTTGTGGAGAATATTCAAGAGATGTTATTGGCAATCCAACGTGCTTCCTCAATCACTGATTGGTTTTTGTTAGCGGCTTCTCGGATTGCCTTGGACCCGGAGTTACACCAGGACGATGGATCGACTTCTTTGTCTGCGGGTCGTGTGGCTTATTTGCGGGGTTTCATTGAAACCCTAGTACAGGCTAATCATCAAGTTATTCAGGCCTCTTCTTATTCATACGTTTCGCTTCTCCAAGCGCAACGCAACGCCTTACTTAAGGCGGTCAAGCCGGACGTGTCCTTTATGGTTAAGGATTTTCTGCTTCATCAACCATTAGCTTCCAGCGCCATTTTCAACAATTCTATTGAGTCTGTTGTTCCGGTCATCCGCGAGGAACGTACTGCGCGTTTGATTGGGGCTGTTGCTCGGGGTGGTTCGTCGGATCGTCGTTCGAGGCGGGGCCGTAACTCCTCTTCCACCCAACAAGATGGCGGCGCTCGAGGGAGGTTTCGGGGTATTGACAAACCTCCGCGGCGTGGGCGCCGTTCCTTTCGTGGTAAATCAACCAAGAGGGGTGGTCGTTCCAGTAAATGACTATCGAGTTCCCGGATCAGATCAAGCCGACGCTTTGCAGCCTCCTCCTTTCCGGACGTTCAATCATCATGTTGTGGGCGGCCGCCTTCAATACTTCAGAGACAATTGGCGTCTCATCACCGACGACACCTGGATTTTGAGAGTTTTGGAGCGCGGCTTCCTGTTCACTTTTCGTTCCCTTCCCAAACTTATCATTTGGCCACGCCCATCCCGCCTACCAGTCTCTGCGAGTCACGTGCAGACTCTTCTGTCGTCAGTCAACACGCTCATCGAGAAGGGAGCGGTCAGAGAATTACCGCCGACAGAGGACAGCTTTGGGTTTTACAGCCACGTGTTTCTGGTTCCCAAAAAAGACTCGCCCCAGATGCGGATGGTGATCGATCTAAAAGTGTTAAACAAGTTTCATCTCTCCCTTCCCCCTCATTTCAAGATGCCGACTGTTTCATCGATTCGGGCCCGTGTACATCTTCGGGATTGGCTGGCCTCAGTCGATCTGCAGGACGCGTATCTTCATGTTCCAATTCATCCTCGTCATCGCCGTTATCTCCGCTTCGTTGTCAACGAACGCCGGTTCGAATGGCAGGTTCTCCCATTCGGGGTCAACATAGCCCCTTGGCTGTTTACCCGCATTACCTCACCGGTCATGGCTTTTCTACACCTGCGGGGTATTCAGGTAGAGGTTTATATAGACGACATCCTCCTATGGGCAGCGGAAGAGTCCTGTCTCAACATGCAAGTCCAGTTCACACTTCTGGTCTTACGTCATCTAGGATTCATCCCTCATCCTCTCAAGTCAGAGTTGGTCCCGGCTCAAGTTCGCCGTTACATCGGCGCTGTGTTCGATACCCGACATCAACTAGTGTATCCTCCGGAGGATCGTTGGGACAAAATTCAGCTGGTAATCCGAAAGTTTTTGTCATCAACGTCACGGACACGTCAACAGTGGCAAAGTTTGGTAGGTTTGCTCACTTCCACTCAGGACCTAACTCATTACGGCCGACTTCAGGTGCGTCCACTACAGTATCATCTGTATCCTTACCTACAGACACCTTCCATAAACCCAGCGGTGCCGGTATTGACGTCTCTTCATCCATATCTGATCTGGTGGCAATCCCGGCTCAACGTCATGCAGGGCGTTCCATTCCGTTTTCCGACTCCGAGTTATCATCTGTACACCGATGCATCCGAGACCGGTTGGGGTGCCCATCTAGACGAATTAGTAGTATCCGGCAGATGGTCAACGTTGGATGCCAGTCTTCACATCAACCTTCTGGAGATGAAGGCTGTCATTTTGGCGGTGCAACATTGGAGTCATCGTCTCATGTATTCGTCTCTTCTCATTGCGACGGACAATTCCACAGTGATTGCTCACATCAACAAGTTGGGAACAACACGCTCGCTTCCAATGTTTCGCCTTGTGTGGGATCTCTACGAGTGGACTCGTTTTCATCACATTCATCTACACGCCCGCCATGTTCCGGGTCGGCTCAATGTCTTAGCGGACAGCTTATCACGCCCGGACACCGTTCTTCAGACCGAGTGGCAACTTCATCCGGAGGTGTTCCAGCAGATCTCCGTCATCTGGGAGTCGCCGCTGATCGATCTGTTTGCTACGAGAAACAACGCCCAATTGGCCCTGTTTGTCAGTCCGATTCGGGATCCTCAAGCCTTCGACATCGACGCCCTGTCAATCAATTGGGACAACTTCCTGGCTTATGCATACCCGCCGATCGCCCTAATTCTGGAAGTACTTCAGAAGATTACCCGTCACGACTGCATCATTCTTCTCGTAGTCCCGTGGTGGCCTCGGCGACAGTGGTTTCCGGTATTGCTCCCGCTTCTCACCGCCCCGCCACGTCGTTTGCCAGTGTGGCCCGACCTGTTACGTCAACCCCTCGGGTTATTACATCACAACCCTCGGTGGCTCAACCTACACGTTTGCAGACTATCCAGAATGCACTCGCTGTCCAGGGATTTTCAGCAGAGGTTGCACGAACGATGGTTTCAGCCAATCGATCTTCCACATCGCAGCTCTATCAGGCGAAATGGGCCTATTTCGTCTCCTGGTGCCGAGGACATGATGCCGATCCCGACTCTGCCTCTGTTTCCCTAGTAGCTGACTTTCTCCTTCATCTTCATCGTGATAAGAAGTTTCAAATCAGCACCATTGAAGGGTATCGATCTGCTCTGGCTAGGGTTTTACGCCTGACTTCGGGTGTAGACATTAGTCTAAACGATAATATCTCTGCGCTCATTCGCGCCTTCGCGTTACAGTCTCGCTGTACGCGCCAACTGTTGCCGAAATGGGATATTGGTGTGGTTCTGTGTGCTCTGATTCATCCACCCTTTGAACCTTTGGAATCCGCCTCTATTAAAGCTGTGTCTTATAAGACCGCCTTTCTGGCGGCGTTTGCTTTAGCGTCTAGAGTATCTGAACTTCATGCTCTTGAAAGATCTTCTATGACCTGGACGGCGGATTGGTCTCGTATTTCTTTTCGGCCCATTCCTGAATTTATTGCCAAAAATGAGTCTGTGCGTTCAGGTCCGTGCGCTCAACGATCGTACTCCATTCCGGCGTTGTCAGACTTTGTGCATGGGCTCGAAGACGACCTCCTCTTATGCCCGGTCCGGGCTCTTCGCCACTATCTTACTCGTACCGACTCCGCTCGCGGCTCTCGGCGCTTGTTATTTCTGTCGCTTCGCCCGTCGGCTTTGCGTGATATTACCAAAAATACCATCGCCGCGTGGTTGAAGAAAACCATAAAATGGTCTTATCAGTTGGCCATAGACGCTCCCCCTCTCTTGTCGAATGCTTCGTCTCATGAGATTCGCGCCATTGCTTCGTCATGGCCATTATGGAAGAATTTATCCCTCCATGACATTGTCCAATCTTGTGCCTGGACGACGAACTCCACGTTCACCAACTTCTATCTGAGAGATATGTCAGTCCAGGCAGAAGGGATATCCACGTTTGGGCCGTTAATAGCGGCCCAACACGTGGTCAACTAAATTCCAAAAAAGGGGGGGGGGGCGGCAGTTTGAATCATCACAGCAAATCTGCAAATTGCTGTATCATCTCATCTCATTCATACTATTGGTCCACAATTGATTGATCTCATATGGAAGGAAGAAATAAGTCAGATGGAATACCTTGGATCCTCTAAAGAGATGTCAGACACTGTATCATCACCCTAAGATGTATGTTTCCATGGTGAGTGTGATCTTTACCTTAACTGCGGTTTTTGATTGTGTCCTTCAGGTTGAATCTGACGTCCTTCTCAATGATCTCAGCGCCGTCTTTGCACTCAACTCCCTAAAATGATGGTTGGATGAAAGACGATTGTGGACTGAGAGTGGTGTGACTTGGCGATCACTAGGCCCGGAACAGACCCTGCCTCGACCGGTCTTAGGAACAGCCAAGATAATAAGTCATACCAAGTAGACTGTATATCCCAGGGTTGAGGTCCTCTCTTGGTATAAACGGCTTCCCGAGAAGTACCTATACACTGCGTTGCAGTACTCTCTCGGGGGGAAATTAATAATTTCCACACCACAAACACAGCTACATGGCTGTGAACAATCAAAGATAAGTACATCAGTATCTTATTCACATGTTTAACCTTTTTATATTGATAATCAAGGTTTCATTTGCTGATTATGGATTGTTCATGCTATGCCCATGTTTTCTGTGTTATTCCAGCGGTCACTTAGCCTACTTTGATATACTACAAGTCCGAGGTTCCCACCTCCGTATGTTGGTACTGTGGCATTAATTAAAGCAGGTTTAAGACTTAGGTAGCAAACATCAAACATTTATAAACAATGTTTCTGTTTGTAACTAAGTCAAACCTGCTTTAATTTAATGTGCCCACCCTTCCGTCCCCTCGTACCGCGGCCTTGTTTCATTACTGGTCTCGGTCTGAGAAAGAGGATGAGAAATGAGGCTACAGTCGCCTATATAGTGACCACGCTGGATTTGAGTGGAGAGCTCTCCTAGGGGCGGACAACTCTTCTCCTAGGGGAGTTAACTTTTTCTTTTAAACTTCCGTTTTCTACGTTTGATTGTGCAATTAATAAGGGATTAATGGCATTAATTAAAGCAGGTTTGACTTAGTTACAAACAGAAACATTGTTTATAAATGTTTGATATTTGCCCATCTGTCAAGTGTACTATTTGATTCCCAAATCATAAACCTCTTCAATTCATGCCATTAATCTCCGTCAGGAAGATGATACAACCGTAGAAAACGGAAGTTAAAACTAAAAGTTATCTCCCCTAGAGGAGAGTTGTCCGCCCCTAGGAGAGCTCTCCCATCCATCCCAGTGGCATTACTATAAAGGCTCTGCTCAAATCATTCTAGTCCTCTATTCTCTGTTGTACCTCGACCAGTACACATCAAGGAAGTGTTTATACAGCCTGGGTTGTTGTTGTTTGTAACGCCCGTGTATCCTTATCAGTGATTGACTTGTATTTCTTTCTTGTCGGAAAGTCTTTCGTTAGTATGTCTGAGGTTCCGATTTCTAATGCATGTAGTTCGTGTGGGCAGGTTTGGTCCAGTTTGGACGCCCACACGGTTTGTTTTGCTTGCAAAGAGTTGTGTTATCGGCTATCTTGCGCCGAATGTGTATTATGGGACCCGTTGACTTGGAAGAATTATGCCCAAGCTCGACGGGCTTATCTTTTGCATGCGTCTGACGACCCGTCTCTTTCGGAAGTCGACAGACGCCTGTTGGAAATTGCTCTTGTAAATGACATGAAAACTAACGAAGATATCGTTGGTATTGGATTAAATGTCTCCCATAGACTTAGTAGTCCGACTTCGCCCGCTTCTGTAATTATTCCTCCAAGCGGGACAGTTCTACAGCTAGATAAATCACAAATCTTAGACAGCTTATCGTGTACAGGTATTGCATTGTGTGGGGTCGCAGCCAAACCGGTTCCATTGTCTAGCTCAACAAAGCCTTCTCGACCCAGGCCTACCGTACCTGAGCCGCCCATTGTTCTCGTCGGACAAAAGAATGCAGTGGGGTCGCATGTTATCTCGACTTCTCCATTGTCTATTGGTTTATCACACTCCGTTACTTTCAAACGAAATAAACGTCGTCGTGTGTCAGTTTCTCCATTGCGGGTTAAATTTAAACATAGTTTGTCTAAATCCGTTTCTCGTTCTATGGTGGGTCGTTCGGTTACCTACCCTTGAGTGTTCAAATTGCTGACTTGCGGTCTCCGACTATTGCGTATGCTGATTCATCACATCGTCGGTCCCACGCTTCTACTCGACGCTCACGTACACCGCAAGGCCGTTCACGTTCTTTCTCCGGTTCGTAGTTCTCGTCCACCGGGTGATTCTAGTACTATTTTTCGGCCTTCCCATTCTCCGGTACGCCGTTCTCGTACTTCGACTCGACGTTCTCCTACACCTCCACGCCGTTTGCCACGTCTTTGGCCTCACCTTCTTATATAGGTCACCACGTTCGTCAGTCGCAGACTCCGTTTTTCTTGATCATGCGGTTGTCCACGATTTGTCAACCTCTCGCCGAAGTCATATCACTCGTTCGCCCATTCCGGTTTCGTCGAGTTCATCTGATGATTCCTTTTCTTCAGTGAAAAGTTAGGAACATACGTCAATGATGGTTTTTCGGATAAATTGGATGCGCTTCTAGCGTTGGTGCCGGATATGCTGTCTGCTTCGAATAATGGTCCTTCTCGTATTAAATGTCAGACAAAAGAATGCTTCCTCGCCGTATGTTATCTCACCTATGTCATTTTGTCAATGGTTCGATGGCGATTAAATAGGTAATATTTCGGGGATAGTTTTGTTTCACATTTCTGTCTTCTTTCAAAATTTTGTCTGGGCAAATTTTTAGACTTCACACGGTTTGTTTTTCCATCAGCCATGTGTTTAATGTCTTCGGACGTACGTCGCTAAATTAATTGGCTCTTGTCGGAGTTTTTCAAAATTTTCTATATCTTGAAATGATTGCCCGACGATATTTTCTAAAAGTCAATATGAATCTCAGGCTTATCTGATAACACAGTCCTGCGTGATGGAGACAATGTGTATTCAATATCGCGTCTCCACACGAACAATGAGTTCGACCCGCTGTGTTTGTTATGGTTTTTTACGGGCTCTCGCGACCTCGTTTGTTATTGCTCAATTTGTGACAGATTTGTATTTAGTCCCCGGCATTTCTGTAAGTCTGCCTTTCAGTGCCTATTGTGATCTCTACAATAAACGAACAGGTTTTGTTTCGTTGATTCATGAATTTTATGCATTGAGTTTGTGTAAATCTCAAGTAGGATTGTGAATAATATCCTCACCGGCGGGGGTTTCGTCTTTTCCCGCCGGGGAGATCTGATACTTTATATGCAGCCCGTCAATTTTCATGTTGTTGTTGTAACTTCTGTTCGGACTTGCAGTTTTGGTAGGTTCACCTTCATACATTCAGTTCCTTGGTCCTACCAAAATGTAATCTCTTGTTATATCAAGTATTATTACGTTGATTTTGATATCCTGTGTTCAAGAGAGAACTTACAGAGGTTTTATATGCCTTTCATGCTGACATGAATTGAAGCGTGACTTGCATTTGTGTTACGTAACCACAACTCAACCCTATTTACCACGACCCTTTGTCGCATCTTAATGAGCTTCTTACTGATCTCTTTATGTAATTAAGGGTGTGTCGAACAACAAAGAGATCACGTGTTGGTTTACGTGAGTGAGTAAACCTATTCACCCACTCACCCTTGTTTATTGTGAAAGTGTGCTATTCTTGAAACACAAATTTCTGTGATTTACATTGTGATTTGTTATGTTTCACACCAAGTTGGTCCCATCTGTATACTGTATTACGCTTATAATTCAGATTGAGTTATGCATTAATTTTAATTTCTTCCCTCTGAGAAAATTTAAAATTACTAGCGTGAGTGGGAGTGTATTTGGCCGGCCAAGGATCAAGCCTAATGACACGCAAGTCATGAAGTATTCTATGGTTTTTTTCTACCAAGTATGTATTACCGGTACAGTCTACTAGAGCATCAAACTGCTTTTTAGTAATATTCTTACTGTTTTTCTTCTTCTCGACAAATTGTTCGTGCTAGGTCATTTCAAATTCTAAATTTTTGAATAACCTTACTTCCCTGCCGGCGAGAGACTTTAAATGTATTTCCTCTCTTCGGGAATTTAAAATTCTTTGAGGATCTTTCTTGGTTACCTGGGAAAATCTTTGTTCTGGATGTCGGTGGTGTGACTATTTTGGGTTATAAATAGTAACATTGTTGTAAATGTTTAATATTCTCTCCATATAAAACTCCAGTACTGAATTTCATGTACAGGAGACAAATTACATCGGGAGAGGTCATAATGTAACCATGTTCACTGACACATTATTCATGTTCGCTGACACAAAGATCCATAATCCCATTTATCTCATTGAGCTTACATTTGGTGATTAACGCTACAAACATTTAATGTGTTCATCTCTACTGCGTTTAAAGAGAAGGAAAATTATTACAATCGACTTCGGGGTTACTGTTTGCAACGCCCTTTTTCGTTCGCACCTTTACGACGTTCCATTACGTCATCTCGTTGTCCTCGTACTCTCGTACTTCGTTTTCTCGCTGTTACGTCGTGTACTTTTATAAGTTTGTATCCTGCTCCATTATGAGCATGTATATACATTAAGTTGTTGTGAATGAGGAAATCACTGCGTTGTTTATCATATACAACGTTTCTTGCATTTTTCACATTACGCTTTCCTGTTACACCTTGACGACATTTTCATTACGCCGTCATGTGTCTCTCATACACTTGTGCATCGTTCTCGTACATCGGTTAGACGTTCCGGTACGCCATAACGCCGTTTGTCACGTCATTTCTTCATTTGCGAGATGCATATTTTATATCCATTCATCTTCGTTTTTCGGCACTTCCTTCGATTCTCCATCGTCGGTCGTCGGCGGGAGTGGAAGTCCGTTCGTTTAGCGTCAACCTTCCACTTGTATCAATTCCTCTCGGGTTTTTCACATTGTGATTTACTTAGGTTCGTCGTTACTCTACGAAGAGAGTTCTGTTCAGACCTTTTTATCTCGCCTTACGAAGTAAAGGGGAGATATTGTGAGAGGGGGAAAGAGGATGTCGGTGTCGGTGTCGGTGTCGGTGTCCCCTGCCTGGAAATGAATGGGTTTTTGGTTTAGCAAGTTAAAAAAAAATCTAGAAAAATTAGAAAAAATATAAAAAAAATATAAAAAATATGGGGGATGGGTATGCCACCTGGGGGCACTACCCCTGGGGTACTCTAATGTTAAAATCCCTATGAATGAGTTTTGCGTTTAGCTGAAGTGCACATGTACATCTGTACTTGGAAAGTTTCTTGCAGTTGTCAGCTGTCATTGGATGATTATGAAACTTGGTATACATGTTTCTTATGATAAGAGGATGTACCTGTGCTATTTTGGAGAAGAAATATTAATTTTTCTCAAAAGTATGGCAAATGAAGAGTTTTCTGTTTAGGTAAATTGTACATGTAGGCCTCCTTATGGAAGAACTGGTCCCTCCATGACATTGTCCTGTCTTGTGCCTGGACAACAAACTCCACGTTCACTAATTTCTGTCTGACAGATATGACAATGCAATCAAATAGTGTGACCACGTTTGGGCCACTGGTGGCTACCCAGCACGTGGTGAGTAATTTTTCAAAAAAAGAGGGGGGGGCGGCAAAATTGTCACCATCGCGGCAAGACAGCCATCTTGCTGTATCATCTCATCTCATCTCATCTCAGTCATATTATTATTACATATATTACATGATCATCTCAGAAGGTAGAAATAAGTCAGTTGACCGGCTATGGACTCTATAATCACCAATGAAGGCCTGACACTAGGATAAGTTTTACTCCTAACTGCAAATTTGCTTGTGTCATTTCAGGTTGAAACTGACTCCCTTCTAGATGATCTCAGCTGGGTCACCTACGCTCAACTCACAAGACCAACGATCTGTTCCGGGAGCCTAGTGTCAGCAGCAGCGATGACAGTACAGAGAGTTGACGATTGCGTAGCCTGACTCAGGGAGCAAGCACGGTCAACTCCAACGCATCCTTCATCACTCCAAGTATGGTGAGTTGGCCTGAGGCTGCTTGTGGACTGAGAGTGGTGTGGACT
Source organism: Hanleya hanleyi (assembly GCA_036873755.1). Lineage (NCBI taxonomy): Eukaryota > Metazoa > Mollusca > Polyplacophora > Lepidopleurida > Hanleyidae > Hanleya > Hanleya hanleyi. The sequence goes on along the minus strand of JAVTVY010038453.1, from coordinate 146,665 downwards.
TGGTTACCCTCTAAGCTTCGGGCAGTTATACGCTCTCCCCGTTCTTAATGGTCGGACCAAGGATCTCCCTGTATGCAAGGGCTTGTGGCTGATTCCCCCCCACGACATACAGTGCCTACCAAGGGGACCTTCTTGTTGCCTATCGTGCCCCGGGTATCCTTTCAACTTGGTGGAAATGTGTACCACACCACGAGCACAGCTACATGGATGGAGACACTGAGATAAGTACTACTGTATCAACTCCATGAATTACCCTTTATGTCTCTGACCAGGGATTAACTTGTTGAGTATTAATGTCTCATGTTTATACCCATGTCTGTGTCATCCCAGCGATTACTAGACTGCTATGGGAGTTACCACAAGGCTGAGGTTCCCACCTCCATATGTTGGTACTGTGGCATGAATTGAAGCAGGTTTACGATTTGGGAATCAAATATCAAACATTTATAAACAATGTTTCTATTTGTTACCAAATCAAACCTGCTTCAATTTGATTGACCCTCCCTCCGTCCCCTCATGCCGGCCTTGAACACTACAGGTCTCGGTTATTACAATGAGAAAGAGGACTAGAATTATTTGAGCAGAGCCTTTATAGTAATGCCACTGGGATGGATGGGAGAGCTCTCCTAGGGGCGGACAACTCTCCTCTAGGGGAGATAACTTTTAGTTTTAACTTCCGTTTTCTACGGTTGTATCATCTTCCTGACGGAGATTAATGGCATGAATTGAAGCAAGTTTGATTTGGTAACAAATAGAAACATTGTTTATAAATGTTTGATTTTTCCGCTGTGCCCTCTAATAAATTTGCCAGACTGCTAATGAAATGTTTCCACATCAAAATATTATCACCATGTACATGGTAAATGAAATTTACATTTTGTGTTATTTTTCAGTGGAATCAAGAATGTCTAGCATATCTAATACGACTGATCAGTCAGTTTGCAGTGGATCAGTCGGACGTTGAAGCTGGTCACGATGATGTATTTGAAACATATGAGAGCCCGCGGAAAAAGTTACGGAAGCAGAAGAGTTCTGCAGAAAGAATAGTGATACCCAGGTTAACACAGGTATGAAGCTTTGTCGATCTTCTACCACTTGAAGCTGTTTGCTAATGGTACATCTTTTCATATTTGTATGTCATCGATTAAACCTATACTCCATGTTGGTTATTTCCCGGAGCATAAATGTAAACTTTCACCTAATACACACACTCAAATGAGTTCTACATTGCTATGGCATAAACAAGACTCGTCCTTTTCTTGTCATCAAAAGATGTAATGAATTATGATCTGGTGAGATAAGTGGGCAAAGTTTAATTATATCTTGGTCGAACAGAAAGATATTTGATAGTTTTTTGAATTTCAAAATTTAAAAATATTTTGAATATTCCTACGAAGTAGGCTGCCATCTGCAAATTGTCCGATATTCAGTGAGTGAGTGAGTGATTCTATCCGAATCCTTTTGTCGGCAAAATAAGGAGAACCGTTGACATTAGAACCTTGATCTTTTGCATGAAGGTGCATTAGGGGACTGTTACCAGCAAGTTCTGAGCTGACCTACTTTTGATGAAAATTTCTGGGGATTTTTTATGAAAATCACTGGTGATTAGGACTTGATATGTGCCTATCTTAATATAGGCAAGATTTCAACTTGGGGCGGAGGGATTTCCAAGAGTTAAGTGCACGTCGGAGTCCTAATGCCTACCCTACTTCATAGCCGAGATCCTGTGACGTTATTCACACTGCCATGTACTTATTTGGAAATTTAATAATTTGAGAAGTGACATTGTTGATTACTGTTCTATTTCTAGATCGTCCTGTCCATGATGAATGTGGAGAAGGTGTTGAAGATTCTCATGCAGATTCTCTATGATGCTGCTGTGCCCAGGTCAGATTATCTCCCTTTAATAGCTGGAGCTTGTTATCTAGTCTCTGTTTGATAGTGCCATTAGAACCCACAGCTAGACATACACTGAAGAATTGTTCTCAAAGTGATTGTCCCAGCCTATAAATCATGCTTGAGGGATTAACTTTAATCTTATATTTATTATGTAGACGATCATTATTGCATGAAGTATTGTGAACACAAATATGGAATGTATGGAATTGTTCTAAATCATCGAATGTTAGGGCCTATTCGTCATGTAAGGAAAACACAATAGGTGACTACATGTACATGTAGGGCACCTTGTTGAACCTTGAAAAGCTACCTGGCAAGCAGTATTACACACTGTGTTTGAAGATTCTTGCATGACGAACTGCCCAATGTTAGCTTAATTTCTTTCAGACTAAAGAAACTATATATGTCGGGGTGGAAAGCTATTGTGCCAATGTTTACGAAAAAGTGTGTTGGTTTGATTCTCGGTAATATCCATTATCATTCCCTGATGCAGTTAGTTTTGCAAACAGAACTTTGATGTATGGCTGAAAATTGAGATTTGTGACCCAAATCTACACCTGCTTTTGCTATGCCTTATCTCCCTTTAGGAAGACCCCTACAAATAGTTAAAAACGAAAAGTTGTCTCCTCTTAGGGAGCTCTCTCAGCCCAGCTAGGTTACTTAAGCTCTGCCCAATCCATAATCTTCCTCTTTCTCTATTTGTACCTCCCATTTTTCCCATCGGTATACTGAATTAGACTTACAATTCAAATTGGGTTGAGCTTTAATTTTATTTTCTTCTTTCTGAGAAATTATTATTATTAGCTTGAGTGTGAGTTTATTTCTCCGAGAAATCTTTAGAATTGCTCTCGTTCGACAACACGTAGGGTGTTCATTGATCTTTCCCTAGTCTGTTGGCTGGGCAAAGATCAAGCCTGAAGTTTCTCAATCATCTGCTTGGGACAGCATAAGACTGTTCCATCGGGCGGTCTTCTTGTACTTCGTAAGTTACTTGCGTCCGAGTATGATTACCGGTTACTGCCTTGTAAGAAGAACGACAGACTGCTCCTTAGCAATGTTCTTTGCCGTTTTTTCTCCTCGACAGCTTCGTCCAAACATCTTTTGGTCTACAGCATTTGTTTGATCTTAATTTTTATTCTGGATGATAATTTCATCTATTCCATTTGAGGGCTTATGTGTAGTTTAGACCTCTAATTGGGGGGCGAGTCTAGTTTGAACATTGTTCTTGTTTGGTCAATTCAAATTGTGAAATCTAATGACCTTAGTTCATCTACCGGCGAGAGACATCAAAATGTAATTGCTCTCTTCAGGGAATTTTAAATTTTATTGAAGATCTTCCTAGTTTACGTTGGAAGTTTCTTTGTGTTGATGTCGGGGATGTTACTACCAGGCGGAGTTACGCCCACGATTAACGCTAGGAACAATGAATGTGTTCATCTCCTCTGCGTTTCAAATCTCATTACAGTTTCGCGTACTACGGCTGTTTTGTTCGGACTCCACTGTGACTTTTCGTGTTTCGGGTTTACAGTTTTCGGATTCAACTTCAGTTGTTTTTCCTTCTACGTCGTTCTTGTTCGCCATAACGTCGTTTCTCGTACATTTATAAGGTTGTACCCTGCTCCATTGTGAGCGTATATGTACAATAATTTAATTATATTCCTACATTGTGAAACACCCTGCCAGAAAATACTGGCTCGGGTGAGAATCGATCTAATATTTTCTGGCAGGGTGTTTCACAATGTAGGAATATAATTAAATTATAATTTATCCCTGAAGATGACTGAGATGTACAATAAATTGAACTGATTTGAAAGAAATTGGAAAAATCACTACGCCGTTTCTCACGCAACACCTTTCTCGTTTCGTTTTACGTCGTTCTGTTACACCTCAACGACGTTCCATTACGCCGTCGTCGTTCTCATACACCTGTACGTCGTTTCTCGCCTTAACTTCGTTTCTCGTACTTTTATAAGGTTGTACCCTGCTCCATTGTGAGCGTATATGTACAATAAATTGAACTGTTTTGAAAGAAATTGGGGAAATCACTACGCCGTTTTCTCACGCAACATTCATCTCGTTTCGCATTACGTCGTTCTGTTACACCTCGACGTCGTTCCATTACGCCGTCCCGTTGTTCTCATACACCTGTACGTCGTTCTCGTACATCTGTTAGACGTTCCCGTACGCCATAACGCCGTTCACCACGTCGTTCTTTTATACCTCCTTATCAGGGTCGTCAAGTTCGACAGTCCCGGTCTCCATTTCTAGATCTTTCTCTTCATTGTCATAGAGGCTTCGACGTTTGTTCGCCTGCACGTCTCTCGATTTTGGTGTTTTTCGTTAAGACAATTCGGTTGATGCGTCTTCATTATCGCTTGGTTGACCTCCATCGTTTTGCGAGATGCATATCTTCTTATACCCATTCATCCTCGTTTTCGGCGTTTCCTACGATTCACCATCGACGGTCGTCGGTTTGAGTGGCAAGTCCTCCCGTTCGGAGTCAACATCGCCCTTGTATCACTTCTCTAGTCTTGGCGTTTCTCTCCATCTCGGGGCTTTCACATCGAGGTTTACTTAGGTTCGTCGTTACTTTGGGGGCAGTTTTTCGACACTCTCCATCAAGTGCTTCGTCCCCGTATAGACCGTTGGACCAGTTTTTATATGCCCGCCAAAAGGCGACGTATTATGTGATGGCGGTTTCCGTCCGTCTGTCCGTGTGTCCGTCCTTCCGTCCCTTGTGTCCGGTCTATATCTGGGACAGTTTTCTATCTACAGTTCTAATTTTTGGTGAGTGGATACCCTACGGGGAGACGATGTGTCGCGTACCAAAATCAAGGTCGAGGTCAGAGGTCAAAGGTCACTGGCCTCAAAAACAGGAAAGCACTGAAGTGTTCGTGTCCGGTCTATATCTGTGAACGTTTTCTATCCACAGTTGCAATTTTTTGTGAGTGGATACACTAGGTGGAGACGATGTGTCGCGTACCAAAATTGAGGTCGAGGTCAGAGGTCAAAGGTCACTGTTGCCTAAAATCAGGAAATCATTGATCATTGGCAGTTTTCTATCTACAGTTCTAATTTTTGGTGAGTGGATGCCCTAGTGGGGAACGATGTGTTGCATTATCAAATGTAGGTCAAGGTCAAGGTCAAAGGTCAGTGTGACCGAAAAATCAGGAAATCATTAAAAATTTCTAATTTTTTGAGTGGATTCAATAGGTGGAAATGAAGTGTCGATAGGAAAATAGGTCAAGGTCAAAGGTCACTGTGACCCCAAAATTAGGAAATTATTAAAAATAACATTTTTTGTGTCAGTAGATACATTAGTGGGACACGATGTGTCACCTACCAAAATGTAGATCAAGGTCAACAGTCAAGGTCACTGTGACCCCAAAATCGTGAAATTGTTAAAAATCATGATGTTTTGAGTCCATTGAGAAATTACAGGGAGCCGTTTTGTCATGTACCAAAATTTAGGTCAAGGTCTATAGTCTAGGTCACTGTGACCCCCGAAATCATGAAATTCATAAAAATCATGATTTTTACCCCTCGGCAGATTCTGCCCGAGCGGTATTGTCGTTGCCTCCGTCGTCCGTCTGTCCGTCTGTCCATCATATCATTGTAAACACATTATCTCAAAAAGTCCTTCACTTACAACAATGAAACTTCATACAGTTGTTTAATACAGCCAGTACCAGAAGCCTATTGAAAGTCGGTGCCATTGGATGTGTTTTTCAGGAGTTATGCCCCTTTATACATGTCTGGCTGTTTTTATCCTTGTAAACACATTATCTCAAAAAGTCCTTCACTCACAACAATGAAACTTCATACAGTTGTTTAATGCAGCTAGTACCAGAAGCCTATTCAAAGTCGGTGTAATCGGATGTGTTTTTCAGGAGTTATGTCCCTTTATACATGTCTGTTGGTCCATATCCTCATTGTAAACACATTATCTCAAAAAGTCCTTCACTTACAACAATGAAACTTCATACAGTTGTTTAATACAGCCAGTACCAGAAGGCTATTGAAAGTCGGTGCCGTTGGATGTGTTTTTCAGGAGTTATGCCCCTTTATACATGTCTGGCTGTTTTTATCCTTGTAAACACATTATCTCAAAAAGTCCTTCACTCACAACAATGAAACTTCATACAGTTGTTTAATGCAGCTAGTACCAGAAGCCTATTCAAAGTCGGTGTAATCGGATGTGTTTTTCAGGAGTTATGCCCCTTTATACATGTCTGTTGGTCCATATCCTTGTAAACACATTATCTCAAAAAGTCCTTCACTCACAACAATGAAACTTCATACAGTTGTTTAATACAACCAGTACCAGAAGCCTATTGAAAGTCGGTGCCATGGGATGTGTTTTTCAGGAGTTCACACAAACCTGTGTGGATTGCTGTGAATAGACAGTAATCGTTCGACTACATCTACTATAGGTAATCACTGCTCTATTGCTATATTGTTTTGTCTGTCTATGATCTATATCATACAGGTAAAATTATGCCCACCCCAAATATGTGAGTTGTTGGGGTCAGAAACATTATTTCCACAATTGCTCTGGGCCCGACCCGAGGGGTCCCGATGGCGACAGCCACATGTTTTGTGTCCATTGATACATTAAGGGAAGACGATGTGTCATGTGCCAAAATTTAGGTCAAGGTTAAGGCCACTGTGACCCCAAAATCAGGAAATCATTAAAAATAACTTATTTCTGCAAGTAGATACATTAAAGGGACATGATGTGTTTCATACCAAAATGTGGGTCAAGGTCACTGTGACCCCAAAATCAAGAAATTATGAAGTCACATTTTCATATGCCTGTCGAAGACGAAGTCGTGTAATGCGATGTTGCGTTCTATCCATTCATCCATTAACATTTGTTGTCCATGCGATATCTCTAGTTTCAAGGTATGGATTAGCATTCAGAGGAGCCATACATTTTGAGGTCAAGGTCACAGTCCCCCAAAACTGAATCAAGTTTAGCTGACTATGTGTTACATGAGTTCTCGCCCATACATGTATATGGCATTTGTCCTGTGGAGTTGTCTTCCATGTTTGAAACAGGTACATTTAGTTAACTCATTCGGTACCGTAAGCGCCATTTGGCGTCGCAGATTTGGGCCTCCTCAACCCCATGACGCCATATGGCGCAAATCATAACTGTTGTGGGAAAATAGAATTTTCATATCTAAGCATTGTCAAATGTAATTAAAGGCCTATATGTTTACGAAGCTTATTTTCTCACGTAACAATTTCTGAAATTTGGATTTGACTAACAGAGAAATTATTTCAAGATCGTTGTTTGAAAACGCAGATAAAAAATAAAATCACGATAATTTCCAAAATGAAGTCGGCCGTATACACCACTGTTGGAATTCTTATTTTCCTGGTCTGTTCAGGAAGAAATATCACGTAAACCATACATATATCGAAAGATAAGATCGCTATCTATCCGATTATATATAAAGCATTTTCGTATTGAATGAAAAATATAACGAAATAAAACTATAATCCGAGAAGAGATATGTGAGAACATCGCGCCGTTTCGGCAGACATTTGCAAATGTTCAAATACCTGGAAGAATCATACGATTCCTTGAGAAATCTGACGAATTCACGAGATATTTTCTGTCAAATTTTCTGTCAAGGTACAGGTATATATCCATCGTTGAGAATTCCTACGATCGTATACGTTTGGTAAATTTATTTCCCAAATATTTCGCTATTGTCCGACATCAACTTGTCATAATTTCCCTCCATCTTTTCTGTTTTGATTTCCCCAAACAAACCCGCGATGAATGAGGCAACCCGATTGGCTCGCCTTGTGACGTAAACGCTCTTATCCAATCCACTTGCCCAAAACAGCGGGCTTATCAGAAAGATCGTTTCGTGAACACTGTGAAATTGCTGTTTTCAATCCAATCAAATCCAATCAAATCTTTCGTTTCACTGGCCATCCGATGGTGATTCTACTACGAGAAGAAAGCTGAATGAATGGGCTTTACAATGATACGTCATTCATTGAAATCGGTTCAGGGAAACGGAGCACGGACGTGATTGAATCAGACGAGGAAAAAAAACACTTCTGCTTCATTATTTTGCGTGTAATATAATCACTATCAACGGAATTTCTACCAGATAAAAACGTTAATTTATAAGTTATATGTGGATGAAATAAATTGAGGAAATTATCATCTTTATCCTGGGAATGGATACTACAATCAGCTATAAATTTTACCAGCCAGAGATTACGTACATCTGAAAGCAGACCATGACAATTTTGATGTTATTTTTGTTGAAGCATTTTTTTCAAACAGATAAAAACATGTTTTCATGAAATTTGCATGCATAATTTCATGTATATAATTATAAAAATAACACAAACACAATTTCTGATGCTTGTGTATTTCATGGAGATATAAAGTTTCAAATTTTATTCACTTTCATAAACAAAATATTTTTGAAATGAACTTTTGGTCGACAGCTTCTGTGATGGACATTTGTGCACTGCACACATTGAGACTCAGCTGTGGAGCTACTGGAACTGAGGCCAGAAATGACGCTCGGTACTGAATGAGTTAAACTGTTGTGAAGTTAAAACCACACATTTACTAATTTAACGGGAAGAGGGGTCCTTTATGAACTTCATACCTGTTTATTAACTCAAGAACAAATATTTACTTCATCACTTTCTTCTTCCTTCATCAGGACTGCACAAATATGGGTTACGCTAGAATTTTTTGGGTAACCTTTCTCCGATTTGCATAACCCATCACTATTGTATACAGGTTAATATATCTGTAATTCAATTGAACTGAAAATGTGTTACGCATAATGAAAATTGCGTAACCAAACCTATTGTTCGCGCAATTTGTGCAGCCCTGTTCATGAAAAATTCTCTCGCCTGAAAGGAATCCATTTGCAGGAAAACTACTATTTTCTTGTGTTTGACTATTGTCGATTTCAGTATTGGATATGTGAGCTCTTGACTCCTGATTCAAGGTCAACTTGTTACCAAGAGTTAAGCTCATTTTAGTTTATCATTCAGTCTAAGATGTGATATATGTTACATTCTCGGAAGCACAAATTTGTAGACCTTTCTCTGGATTGCTAGCTACCAATTGAAATCAAGGCTAGTAAACAACCTTGAAATTTGCACCAATGTAATTCCAGATATATGGGCGTATATTGAAGCCCCTTGGGCTCTTGTTAGACGTTGGCATTATAGTTGTTTTGTCATCAACTTGTAGGGCTATTCATTTCTACGCAGGACCTTACTCATTACGGTCGTCTCCTAGTTCGGTCACTGCAGTGCCATCTGTCTTATTTACAGACGTCATCCCTCAATCCATTAGTGCTGGTATTGACGTCTCTACATCCACATCTGATTTTGGTGGCAGTCCCGCCACATCGTCATGTGGGGTGTTCCTTTTCGATTTCCATCTTCGGATCACCATCTCTACACCGATGCTTCCGAGACCCGTTGGGGAGGCCATCGTGGACAGACTGGAGGTGTCCGGCAGATAGTCTAGGTTGGATGCCAGACTTCACATCAACTTCCTGGAAATGAAGGCAGTCATCCTAGCAGTTCAGCATTGGAGTTGGCGTCTCGTGAATTCGTCCCTTCTCATCGCTTCGGACAACTCTACTGTCAGTGCTCACATCAACAAGATGGGTACCACCCGATCTTTGTCAATGTTTTCGTCTGGTGTGGGATCTTTATGACTGGGCTCTCATTCATCTCTGTCATCTCAATGCTCGCCATGTTCCGGGTCGGCTCTTTGTTTTGCGGACCACCTTTCCCGCCCCGACACCGTGCTTCAGATCGAATGGCCTTCATCCAGAGGTCTTCAGCCAGATCTGCAGCATCTTGGAGACCTCCCTTGATCGACTTGTTCGCGATGAGGAACTATGCAATCAACTGGGACTACTTCCTAGCTTATGCCTACCCACCCATGGCCCTGTTTCAGGAAGTTCTTCTTTAGATTACTCAAAACGACTGCGTCATTCTGCTCGTGGTTCCATGGTGGCCTCGTCGTCAGTGGTTTCCGGTACTGGTTTCACTTCTCACTGCTCCGCCACGTCGTTTTCCAGTTTGGCCCAGCCTGTTGCGTCAACCTCACGAGATAATACATCACAACCCGCGGTGGCTCAACTTACACGTCTGCGGACTCTCCAGTGTGCACTTACAGTCCAAGGATTTTCAGCAGAAGTTGCACAGACGATAGTTTCAGCCAATCGATCTTCCACATCGCAGCTCTATCAATCGAAATGGGCCTATTTCGCCTCCTGGTGCCGAGAACGTGATTCCGATCCCGTCTCTGCCTCTCTTTCCTTAGTAGCTGACTTCCTCCTTCACCTACATCGTGATAAGAAGTTTCAAATCAGCGCCATTGAGGGGTTCCGGTCTGCTTTGGCTAGGGTTTTACGTCTTTCGACCGGCATCGACATTAGTCTGATTGACAATATCTTTGCTCTCCTACCTGCTTTCGCCTTACAATCTCGCCATACTCGCCAGCTGTTACCGAAGTGGGATATTGGTGTGGTTCTTTGTGCCCTGATTCGTCCGCCCTTTGAACCTTTACAGTCCGCCTCTCTTAAAGCTGTTTTCTACAAACTGCTTTTCTGGCAGCTTTTGCTTTGGCGTCTAGCGTGAAAGATCATCTCTGACCTGGACGGGGATTGGTCTCGCATTTTCCTTTCGTCCCGTCCCCGAGTTCATCGCCAAGAATGAGGCTGTGCGCCAAGGTCCGTCTGCTCAACGTTTGTACTCCATCCCTGCTTTATCAGACTTTGTTCGTGACCTTGAGGACGACTTACTGTTATGCCCTGTACGAGCCATACGTCACTATCTCACTCGTACCGATCCTGGTCGGGGTTCTCGTCGTCTATTTTTCCTGTCTCTTCAGCCATCCGCAGTGCGTGACATTACCAAGAATACTATTGCTTCTTGGTTGAAGAAGACCATTAAGTGGACATATCAACTTGCCATTGACGCTCCCCCACTTTTGTCCTCTGCTTCTTCCCACTGCTTCTTCCCACGAAATTCGTGCCATCGCTACATCATGGCCTTTATGGAAGAACTTATGCCTTCATGACATTGTCCAGTCCTGTGCATGGACGGCAAATTCTACGTTCACTGATTTCTATGTCAGTACAATCAGATAGAGTGACCACGCTTGGGCCGCTGGTGGCTGCCCAGCACGTGGTCCAGTAACTTCCAAAAAAGAGGGGGGGGGTATCGTCGTTCAGCGCAGCAAGTCCGTCATTCAGCCAGCTTGCTGCAACATCACATCTAATCAGCCATTTCATATGTCCACCATATTACAGACCCCTCACTAGGCTTATTTGGCGTGGCGCAGCGCCACGCCCCTCACTTCGAGTGCCATGCCCCTAATTCAGGTTACCATGCCCTAAATAAATTTACCCCATGCCCATTTCATGGAAAATCGACTTTGCGCCATCCACAAGTCTTTATTTTTCAGCACAGTTTTTGCTTCCGACGGTCTCATGTTGTCAATCCCGGGCTAGAGTATCTTTTCCTATCTCATTCATAGAAGAGCTACAATTTTTTTACTCTCCGCAATTGGGCCACGTGTGGTATTTTCAAGTTTTTCATACAAGGAGGCGCATATCCCCCATTATGGGAGAGTGTCCATCGATGCGGCATCAGATTGCTTCCCTTGATGCCAAAGTTTGCTCACCACGTGGCGTTCTGATTAGCGTGTTGTCAAATTTTGAAGTTTGAGCAAACTTTTCATTTTTGATCATGCCAAGCAGCGACAGAATAGCCAAAAAACGATCGGGGAGCATGGGAAGTGGTGCAAAGAACTGCAAATCTATCAGGTCGTTTTTTGAAAAAGCAACGACGACATCTGAGCCTGATATCGAAGCAAGAGACTGTAGATCTAACAACAACATCAACAACAACAGCTCCGTGCAGTGATCCAGGTGACATCCCCGAACTCGAGCTAGAATCAGTGGAGGTTGAGACTGACACCGGGTCCATCCCTGAAATAGCGAACGTTTCTGTTCCACAACAAATCAGAACAACTGTATTCATCCACCATTGAAGTCAGGTGAACTTGCTCGTTTAGCTCGAATCAAATCGGAGAAAAATAACAGCAATCCCTTCATTCTGACGAGTAACTCGAGAACCTGTTTATTTACAGCAAATTTGCATACACAATAATTCACATTTGACAAAACCTACATTTTCGTTTTGCAATATATAATGAAGTCGCACGATCACCTGTTTGAAATAATTTAAAGGTGTCCAGTTCTGAAAAAAAATATCAATTTATCACATATATATAGGCTGATAGTTCTTTCTCTTGGATAGGTCTGAAATGTCCCAAAAATGGCTCCGAGAGCTCTAAGAGCACCGCGCGGTCTCTGGCGGTAGGGGTCCTAGCGGCCCCCAGACCCCCGGCTATAAGTGCTATGATGGTATTTCCCCCATGCCCCTTTCTAATCCTGACTAGGGGTCTGTATTACATGATCACCTCAATAGGTCAGTCAGTCAGCCAACTTACAAGACCCATCTCATCGGTGAGTATGGTTTTAGGCATGGTTATTACTACACCCACTGCGTCTCCACGACCTGGGTTTTTCCTTCTATTGAGTATTGTGTACCACATTTACAATCAAGTTTTTGATTTTAATCCACGAGTACCCTCAGCGTCTTCGACCCGGGTTCTCTTTGGGTGAGTTTTAGTGTGCTGTAAGCCTATACAGTCAGCCAGCTTACGGCATCATCACAGCTAATCACATGTCCTCCTTATTACATGATCACCTCAACAGGTCAGCCTGTTGCCAACTCACAAGACATCTTTCAAGACCTGACACAAGGGCGAGTATTGGTGTTTAGGTATACTTTGTGTCAGTTTCAAGTTTAAAGTACAGAGAGTTTGGTGCATGAGGGCAATTATGACCAACTTACTAGATTATCTCAAGAGAGGCAGCTGCTGCCAACTCACAAGTCATCTTACAAGAACTGACACATTCGTGAGTACTACTTTCAGGTTTACCAGTGTCAGCAACAGGGACTAAAGTACAGAGAGTTGACGTAAGACGGCTTGTGGACTAAAGAGTGGTATAAGATGGGCACCTTGTATGCAATGTTGGCGGGACAAACATGACCACTTCTCGTCATACACTGATTACCACTCGAATACTCACAGCGCCACCGGCCCGAGTTCCTTCGTTGGGAGTAAAATTGTGCACCACATCCACGATCACGGCTACATGGATGAGTACATTCAACTATCTATTATGATTACTCCATGACTACCCACAGCATCACCGACCAGGGTCCCTCTTGTCGAGTACTAGTGTGCCATGTCCGTGATCATCTCAGCGGTTACTCAGCCTGCTATTGGAACTACAATAAGGCCGAGGTGCCCACCTCCTTATGTTGGTAGTGAGGCATAGCAACAGCAGGTGTAGATTTGGGTCACAAATATTAAACATTTATAAACAATGTTAGTATTTGTAACCAAATCAAACCTGCTTTTGCTTTGATTACCCTCCCATCCTGCCCCTCACTCCACGGCCTTGCACACCACACGTCTCGGGCTATAAGAGTGAGAAAGAGGGAGATTATGGATTGGGCAGAGCTTAAGTAACCCAGCTGGGCTGAGAGAGCTCCCTAAGGGGAGACAACTTTTCGTTTTTAACTATTTGTAGGATTCTTCCTAAAGGGAGATAAGGCATAGCAAAAGCAGGTTTGATTTGGTTACAAATACTAACTTTGTTTATAAATGTTTAATATTTTGTTTCATTTCAGTGACAGCAATCAGTTACATGCTGGAAGTTGGGGAAGAGCTGAAGGTTAGATTCTCTTGAGAAAATGTTTACAAATGTTATCCTTCTGAAGAAATAGTTTGACTGTGAATAACTGATTTGTGGTTGAAAAAAATCAATCCTTTGCTTATTATCACATTTAATGAATAACAGTACAGGTACTTGTGTATAGTATATAATGTGCCTGGAAAACTGAGCAGCAGAAAATAGTCTTCGAGTTCAGCAATAATAAATGCCAAATACACATTGTGATTGTGATTATTGAAATGATGAGGTGAATCAATGGAAGGAAGCTGTTCAAATAATCCTGTATTGGTTGTATTTCTTTCTCTTAGTGGTCCACTATTCCCTGTCTTTCCTGGTGTCATGGGGCCATTCTAGTGCTGATGTCCATGCATCTTTATGTTCTGCCCCAAACTTTTCATCCTGGCTCAAGAGACTTATTCTGGAGGCCCCTGAGGTAGGACATTTTCTATAAGTTCAGCCCCATATTTGGAGGCTCTAGAGTGGTGGCACGATTAAGAGGTTTAGCTCCCGAGGTCGTACATCCTCAGCCCACACAATTCACCTCGGCAATCGGCAAATGCCGAGGTAAATGCCGTGGCATAAGCAGTTCACCTCAGCAATGTTTGACATGGTATAAATTGGAATCATTTCAATATGACATTATTTTTGCCGAGGTGAGTTTTCCGAATTGTGTGGGCTGCATCCTCTATAACCAGCCTGTTGGAAAGCAGTGACATTGACCCATTTTCCTGGGTCACCATGTGAAAGTGTTTCAGTTTGTCACCAACTACTCCTTACCATCATATCTCAAGAAGGAGAATACAGATGGGAAATCAAGACTACATGACTGGGTATAAGGTGGATAAATACCTCTGTATGACAACACTGATCATGTTGGAAGGGAGATGTTTACCTGGATGATCACTTTATTTAATCAGGATACAGTCTTTTCGATGAGCAAATGAAGGGCGAGTTGTAAATCACTCTCCTGAAATGCTTTGGGGGAGTGGTCGCTCTCCTTGTCAATTGCTCACCGAAAACATTACTGGGAGAGCTATCACTCTGCTGGGACGAGTGATAAAATGTTGTAAAATAAACTGCTATTAAAAAACTTCAATGAAGCGATTATTAGTTTATCTTTTTATTCGAAAATAATGAACCAAAAAAATTGTAAATATCTTCCACAATCTATGATTATTTCAAAGACGAATTAAAAAAAGTTCTTACAGATAATGAACTTTGAGTTTATATTCAGATTTGAACTTTTTTTCAAATTTTCTGTTCACCTATTACTTAGTATAATTTAAATGGAATATATTTATCAATTTTATGTAATTTTCAGTTTATTAATAAATTTCCAATGTACATTCTAAATATTTTGAACTCTAAATATTTTGAACTTGGTATATATTATTTTTCGTCTGATTCGCAATGATGCCACGGTGTTGTTTATTTTTAGAATTTACAATTCAAATCAAATCTATTTACTGGGTTCATCTTTCTCAGACCCAGAATGTACAAGAATGGATATTCCATGGGTCTTTCCCTCAAAGTGCCTCAAGATATTACTCTTCGTTATGGAATTTTTTGGCCGCGTCGCGGAGATTAGGATGTTCGGTGATCTTGTCTTATACCGTACACACAGCTTGCACCAGACGAATGTGACGTACTGCCGACTGCCGACCATCTGTCTCCTCGGTTGTAAAACCAATGTGTTGTTGAACGGCTGTTGAAGGTTTTCAACTCCACTTTGTTTCCTTTCGCAATGCCTGCCATCGCTAAAGAGACGATACAAAAATGTTCAACAGGATTATCGCTCGAGCAAAACACGGAGGCTGCATGTCAAAAAACGCTGATCTCTCGCAGCTCTCGTCGGTACAACAACAACAAATACAAACTGCCTGCCCAGAGATAACACGTGCTCGCTAATTTCCCTGTAACAGATGATGAACCAATGATCGTGCTCGTTGTGTCCTTAATAAGCCAATTGTGCATCACTTTGCAAAAGGTTTTTGGTCAGGACGTTCGCGATATGCGCATGTCAAAAGTCTAAGTTTATTTCTGCTTTCTGTTGCCGTTTGTCGGTTTGAGTTTATATCGGAGGTACGCTCGTTGGAAATTAAAGTTTTACGGGAGGCAATTCTATTGTTTTATGATACCATTTTGCTGGATTTCGTTACAATTATGGGCGAGTGATAAATCGGTCGCCTGGAGGTCTTTGGACGTGTGTAGGCGCGAGCGCGAGCGATCGCTCGCCCTTCCTCGCAAAGACTGAGGATACAAGGAAAGCAAATCACCTGGATTTTGGTCACACTTGTTCAAATAGAAAACTTTTTTCATTAACCCTTTCAGCAATTATTTCCCCTGACAAGAGTGACCTGCTGACGATCAATTCTCTGAGAACTTTGTACATGTTGCCTTTGAAATTGGGTTTACCTATGAGATTTGTAGGAAACCCTATCTCTACAATGCACATTTCAGCATTATTTGTTTCAGTTTTATAGCAAAAACAATAAAATAGCATACAAAATTAGGTTTGATTGGCAGAGAATGTGCTGTCCCCCGCTTCCTTGGCATGAAAATGTCAAAATTCAGTGGTGAAATCATGTTTTTTCGAAGGCATTTAAAAGTTTTCATCTCCGGTTTCGCTCGGACGTGAGCAAAATTACATAAACCAATTGGCTTATCGGCAAGCGGGGAAAACTCGCTTGGACGAAAACGGAAAATTGTTTGTTTATCAAGGCTGTTAAAAATATGGAAATAAACTTTGCCGATCATCGTTGGCAATTTTAATCATCTGGGGAATGTTCCCCACATTTTACATTTTACCAGTCTTGTAACTTCGAAAATACAGGAGATTTTTTATGAATTTTTTTACTTCTGCGGTTTGTTGCCGACACGCCAGTCATGCGTTTTCGCTCTGATTTTTTTCGTTCAGCATCTAATTTTCAGAACCAAATTGATTAGGGGTTAGTCTTTACAGAAGTATACAGTGTTTGATAGGTTTCCGTTAAAACGAATGCAAAAAAAGTAAAAGTGCTGTACCCATCGTGATGGTGAACAGGTTTAAACCTATCCCGTTTTACCGGGAATGTTCATATGTTTACTCACATTCGGTATACGGGGAATAATCGGCGAAAGGGGTAAATGAATTTCATTTAATTTCGAACTAAAGTTATTGAATATGTGTACTGTTTCAGAGTACTGTAATTTGCCTTTGTATTTTGTCAGCCCTATGTACGTCGGGAAGCTTGTATGGGACTGTACAGACTTTGTCTAGGGAGGGCATCTGACAACAGGACTGGTTACAGCTTCCTCCTTCCAGTTCTAGCCAGTCTACTTCAGTCCCTGCCCAGTGCACTACTGATTAAACCCCAGCGAACAGATGTAAGTGTAACTGGCATATAGTTCAGGGAAATACACTTACCATTGAGTGAGTAATGTACAATCAATGGAGAAGAAAAGTGTATTACCTCTTGGAAGCTAAGATAACCATTGTTATTTATTCCCATTCAACACCAAGATGATCCGATCTCTAACAGATTTTAAAAATTAGCAAGTGTGTTGAAAAATGATCATCTCACAACCTGAAATTGATGTGACTGTCAAAAGTATAGTAAGTAAATTTAAAAATAACGCTGATCTCAGAAACGAGACGTATGATATTACATTGGCATAGAATTTGAAGAGAATAATTATGGTTCTTGTCGAATAAGCTACAGAAGAATCTATATGGCTGGTAGAGTTAGGAAATGCAGTGGGATATTGTAGGTGAATGTACATGTTTACTGTAGATGGATATGCCCAAGGAGAAGGAACCATATGGACCAGGATGTCGGGACTATTTCTGGCTGGCTTGTCGTTTCGTCGAAAGTGTTTCCAAAGAAGATGCCAGTCCTGATGCTGTGAGTGGTGTAATATTTTGTGAACTTACTATCCCTCTGTCAGTCACGCTTATTTATAGATTACCTACTTATCTTAAAATTTCAATTAAATGAAAATGGAGCAGTTAACTAAATTGTTGGTTATTAGTTAAGAACAAGCTGCGCTAGCCGACCGATTTGAAGAACTCCTGATATCTGTATCTGTGCTATTTTCACCTTTAAAAAATGAAGATATGCATTGCAACGATAAGCATTATCAGTTGCATGACTGTTGAATATACAGATATATTATTGACCTTATGTACTTCCCAACACCTGTACACTTTTGTGCCTCAGTCAAGCTGCATTTACCTTTTGGTGCCATTACAGGACAGTCCAGTGAGTATGAACGACTTGGCCAGATCTTTGTCCAATCACATCATACAGAGGCCATACTATGAGACAAGACACGGCTATGAGGAAGATGACGGGCTTATCGGTTTACTCAATTTGTGTACCGGGGTAGTGAAGCATAATCCTGCCTTCAAAACCTCCACAGATGGTCAGGTAGGCCAATATATTAAATAGTTATGGTAGCTATCTTGCAATTGAAACATTCCAGACACTAAAAACCACGTCACCAGAATGTTCCCCATATTATCAATGCTATGGTCAGAACTATTCACAAGATTGCTCCACAACATTTAGGATTTACTAGCTAAAACAAATGTTATCCATTCGAAGTCTTAGAACAGTTTCAATATTAACATTCAGCATTGTCATCATTGGCATATTTAGATACAATATGTCCATCTCTGTTTTGTCATTACCACCATATCTTAAGAATATACAGGAATATCAAACTTTTCATCTGTAGGAGTTCCTGCAAGAACTATTTGGAGCATTATTTGATTTGCCTTCTCCAAGCAAGCGGTACTTACCGAGGTGTAAGAGTCAATCCTCTAGATCTGCCGCATATGACCTATTGGTGGAGATGGTGAAAGGGAGCATTGATAACTACACAATTCTACATGCCAAGATGTTGAAACAACACACAAAAGGTATACATCATCTAATAAAATCATGTCCGCTTGCAGGAAAACATTCCTCGAACCATAATTATACAGTTCTGTGGCATTATAAATACTTGGAAATGGATGATTACAAGACAATGGAAAGATCTGAACAAATCAAACTCTACATCCGACTCATGCTCTTCATGAGGTGAAGAGGTCATATATGCTGTGGAAGTGTCGAGAGTTCTAAACGGGTGCTTGAAAACCGGGAAAGCCCCTGAATTTTATATCACCAAGCTCCAAGGATTGAAAGTTCTTAGCATTCTGAGCTTTACTACCGCTAACCATTTTCTCTTGTGATATATTACTGCTTCTATTGATCTTCAGATGCCCACTCAGCATACCCCTGGGACTACTGGCCCCATGAGGACGGGAGATCCAAGTGTGGTTACGTGGGCTTGACTAACCTGGGAGCCACGTGTTACATGGCCACCTGTATGCAGCACCTTTACATGATCCCACAGGCCAGGCAGTCCGTGCTACAGGCCAAGGTAATGCACTTGCTCTCACAGTGTTTAACTCTTCTGACTTCTATAATCACATGATCAAGTCGACCAATTCTACTGGCTAATTCCATCACGCAAAGAACGACCACAGGAAGCCTCATTTCTTGAACCAGCCCGCAATGAATATTCATAGAAACTCCAAAGCACCATGGAACTTTTTCCAGTTTTATTGTTGCATCATTACAACTGATACATTTTCAGTGTAACTTCCTTCCGGTATGGTCATTCCCATTGTTTATATCATATGAATGCAATGCTCTCAGCACATTCAGTGTAACTTCCTTCCGGTATGGTCATTCCCATTGTTTATATCATATGAATGCAATGCTCTCAGCACATGTATATGAATGAACCAATCAAATTCTCCTCGTATGGAACTTCTTTGATGCTTTGGAGTTCAAATACTCCTCATGTTTTTAGGGCTCTCAGCATAGATCCATGTTAAACGATGGCACTTGTGTTTTGGTCAATCTTGGTAAATTAATATCCTATCCATGCTCCCCAATCGTATATGTCGCTATGTAGGATCTTACTGATTTCAATTGAATTTGGTGTTCAGTGCGCCCAGGTCATGAATATTCAATAGTCTTATGACATCACAGTCGCATTTTAACTACTTTACTTGCAGTCGAGGAGGGGGGGGGGGGGTAGGGTCATCGTCTCCGCTTTAACCCAAGGTTTACGCCAAGGACCAGTCCATAATTCGACCCCGCATTATGGTGCCAACCTGGTGGGAGGGTGGCAACATCAGAATATACCCCGCCAGTGTAGCATGTGATTCGGCTGAGCTAACCAACATGCATCTACCGTTATGTTTCCTTCAAAGCACTATGAAGAGCTCTCGGGATTGGTTGTTACTCGCGTTACTGCAAGCTGGTTGGATTCTGCAAGCGACTTTTCCAAATGGATTTAATTTTCATTAGATTGGTGTTTTGGTGTAACTGGAAATATTGCTATTTGAATCTCGAGGCATCATATGTTTGAAGCTATTCGATGTAAATTAATATGTAGGTTATGGTCATTTACTGTATCAAAATATCCTGTTAATCTTTTCAGTGTTCCGACCACATGAAGCATGAGGGTACATTATTAGAACTTCAGAAAATGTTTGCCTACTTAATGGTGAGTCAGCTGTCTTTATATTGTCCATATAATTCCAAAAAAACCTATTAATTTTGAGGTTGAGTGTATTAATTTTAAGTCACACGTCCCCAAAACTGCATATAACTTGTATAGAAGTATGATTCAGCAAACATGTGAGGTTTTCAGAGCTGTGTTTTTCATGTGATGCCAAAGAAGCTTATTGATCTGAAGTCAGTATGTCATGGTCATAGCTCTCCGAAACTACGCCCCGGCTTGTGCTATAGGTACGATTCATCGATAATCCTGCAACTTATGTCACTTAAATATGCAAATGAATTTAGGAAGGTCAAGTTTACAGTATGTCAAAGATTAATATGTATAGTCTTGTCAGGATAATTTAGCTATATCTTATCCATGTACATCCAAGTGAGCCTGTTGATTTGATATCCCAAGGCTACAGGTCTATTCATTCATCATCTAAATTACATTATTTTTGAGGGGTTGAAATATTTGATATTTAGGAAGCCAGGAAGATAACACTGTCACTGTTACATATGTGAAAGGTCTGTCTCCCCTCAACACAATTTGTATATGACTTTCTTTGAAGCCTAGAAATATTCAGGTTTGACAGTAATTATTCGGGATTCTTACCACATACAGTTAAAGAAAGACCCTTACGCATGTCAGCTAGGACAACAGTGTCCCTACACTGATAATTTGCTGTAGTCATCCTTTCAGATGATATTTTCGGAGAAACTGCCTCCAAATATATGCTTTTATCAAGTTTTGACAAAATCTGTCTATAGACTTTGCAAGTACAAAATGGAAATTTGTTAATCTCAGAACTTTCTGGCTGCAATGAATATGACTGTATTGTGAAAGTTTATAGGATGAATACCTGATATTTGCTAGAGATTGTTAAAGTGATAGGTACCCTCAGATTAGGTGAAGGTCAATGAAAGGCAAATTACTATATCCAAATATATTTTTACTCCTTTCATATGATTTTTCTAACCGAGTAAAAAGTACTCGACTTTTTGTATGGTAACTGATCAGTCAATTTGAATCTTGCATTTAATTTCCTCGATTTTGATGAAACATGCACATTAGAACAGTGAGTCTGTGTTGAAACTCAAAGTATACACACCTTAGGCTTGAATCAAGCATTGGAAAGTACAAAGTTCAAAATATATGTATTAAAGCAACGGATCTAGATATGATCGCAACAGACAACCATAGAATCCCATGCTTTATTTGCAGTTTACCCCGTTAAATAAAATTGTAAAAAAATGGCGAAAAACATTTTCCAACAACGTTTCCAATGGAAAATTTGATGGAAAATTTGCTTGAGGGTGTACGATCACTTTAAACAAGAGTTCAAGAGATAGGTGTTGATAGAGTGTTATTGATATGATCCACATCTGTGGAGAGGCAGCCTTATTTGTAACTGTGTTTACTGAGAACACAATACATTCATCTTGACAATTGTATCGTGTATTTCAGGAGAGTGAGAGGAAAGCTTACAATCCCAAGAGTTTCTGTAAGGTGTACACAATGGATAAACAACCCTTGAATACTGGTGAACAGAAGGATATGACGGAATTCTTCACTGACCTTATCAGTAAACTGGAGGAGATGTCTACGGAATTGGTTTGTACTAGGATTCTTACTTGCAGTCAATCATTCCTGAAGACACATTTCAAATTGAGACTTTCTAATATTCTGACAGTCAAGTAGCTGTAATTTCTTCCCCTTAGAATTTGGAAGTATTATTTGTTTAAAAGTGGATCGTTACCTTAATATTTACTCAATAAGTAGTTGGGAGGATTAACCAATCACGATCAATATTTCTTGACACATTTTCCAACTTTTGAGGAAATGTTACCGCTGAACTCATGTACTCGGTCAGGAGCTTCAGGGTTGTATACAGGCTGATTTACATACCGTTTATCGGTGCCCAAATTAACAGGTCCTAGAGCAAAAATGCCCAAATTAGAGGACGTAAAAAAAATTATTGATTCCTAACAAAAGAAAATAAACCAGACAAAGCTATTTTTGACGATATCTAACCGTGTATTTTTTTGCTGATCAACTGTTGAACGCTGGAATGTTTTATATTACCCTCTCGCATCGAGCAAATGCATGTTGTTGTTGTTGAATTCAGCGGATATCCCCACTTTTAACATGTTACCTTGTTCTCATGAGCATCAGCAGTTCAGCCTGTACTGTTAGTCAGAGCTATAACACGGTGCAGATTCGCCTACAGCGCGGCTCTAACAACAAGGTACGGATTTGTTGAAAATCATCCAAAATCTCGGGATTCTCGATTGACTGCAAGAGTGAGCGTCACTCACACAATGTCTTGCGGTCGATCCCAAACTACGGGGAAATACCACAATAAAGGCAGTGGGAGCTATATACATTATCCAAAAAAGGACAGTCGATCTGCTGAAATCTACTTGGGGGGAGAGAGATGACTTGTTTTGTAACCGTGCCCAAATTAAAAAGCTGTATTTGCCCCTGAGCTTAGGGAATTCCATAGACAATATAGATTCTTGGTGAGGGACAACTTTAGAAAGACATCATGTGTAAGATTCCATTATAGAGACAGAAAGCACATGCTACCATTTCCAAGCCTCAATGTTAATATATTTTATGTTTCGTTTCAGAAGAAACTGGTAAAGAATCAGTTTGGAGGCATACTTACCAACAATGTGGTCTCTTTGGTGAGTACAGGGACAATATTTTGGATTGTGTCTGAAATATACCTGGCCTGCAATAATTTGAATGTCATTTTGCAATAATTGAATGCCGTATGATATCAAAGAAATGCTTTCAGCCATTCCAGTGAGCATATATGCCATGTATTGTTCAACTATGCCTACATTTTAATGTACAATGTATTTATTACAATCCCAATTCCACATATATGGGAATGAGTTTTAAGAAGAAGATTCCACATTGTGTATTTTGCCCAGCAAGCAGGACTGGATTGGGTTGACCATCAAGAGTTTGGATTCCCTTGTAAAAATCATATATTATCACTAACGAAGGTTTTGACGGTTAAGCACTTGTCTTGTTTCATTACTCGGTTTTCCTGTTTATTTTCGTGGGTTTGGTGACGTACATGTTTCTATATGATTGCAGGACTGTCCACATGTGAGCCGTACCCTGGAGGAGTTCTACACCATCAGATGTCAGGTCACAGATATGAAGAATCTCTATGTAAGCTCAGATATCATCAACTACTTCGCCTCTAAAACTGGGATTGGAAATTGTTCATCTTTTAATATAGAGGCTAGCTATATTGTATGGAATATGTACTGTTCTAGCCCTGTGGGTATCATTGTGCATATAACAGGTCATGGAATGGAAATAATTAAGAGCCTCGGCTCCTCAGACATTTTGTCATAAGAAGCGACTAACTGGGGCCTCCATGGGGTTTCTGATGTGAAAAGAAATAGGGGTGCTGGTGTGAAA
Organism: Hanleya hanleyi; assembly: GCA_036873755.1. Classification (NCBI taxonomy): domain Eukaryota; kingdom Metazoa; phylum Mollusca; class Polyplacophora; order Lepidopleurida; family Hanleyidae; genus Hanleya; species Hanleya hanleyi. The sequence goes on along the minus strand of JAVTVY010038453.1, from coordinate 122,951 downwards.
AGAAATAGGACCCAAATGATATGACTGAAATATTGTTGAAAGCGACAGAGTGAGTGAGCAAACAATATGATTTACTCACTCACTCTTTGTTGTTTGAAATGGTAAGAGGATAGACAACATTGTTATAGTATTGGAATGTTACAGTGAATGTGAAATGGTAAATTCAATACTTGCCCAATACCAGGGTCTGGGTTAATGGACTGTCCGGATAAATGGAGGGGATGGGAAGGAGGGATGTTTTGTCCGGTTCTTTAATCAAGATAGGAGCTGTGATTTCCAAATATGGCACAAGTGGTGGTTGGATTGATGTTTTGATTATGTTATAATGATTTAACTCTGTGATTTTGAAATCTGACCAGGAATCTCTGGATGAGGTGACAGTCAAGGACATGTTAGAGGGGGACAACATGTACACTTGTTCCAAGTGCCAGAAAAAAGTCCGGGCAGAGAAAAGGTGAGATATCACAGTTCTGACAATGGAAGTGCAGTATTAACTTAGCCCCATCTGTTTTGGCCAACCCCATAGCCTGAATCTTTGTACATTATTAAGTTAACTCTACTCTAATACATACTATCATTGCTCGGTGACTTCACACTGATGTGTAATACTACAGGTGAAGTAAATTACTCTCATATCTATTGTGATACAAAATTAGATGGAAATCACCAGAAATGCAAATTATTATACATTTCTCATGGCTGCCATCTTGATTCTACCTATCCTATTTATGCACATTATGGAATATGGTCAAGAAGAGCCTAATAACACTCCAACCACACTAGAAGTTCGAGTTTAGTCTTATGTACTTTGGTTGAAGTGTCAGGCCACACAACACAACGATCAACTTTGAGCTATTAAAACGACATCTGGAAGTTCTTTCAATGGGAAATCCAGCATTAATCGTTGGACAATGCGGTCTTGCCCCGGTGTCAGCGACACTGGTGCACAGCATGTGGGCCACCATGAGCCTCGGTTTTTTTTGGTGATCTCTCCCCTATGTTTATAACATGAAGCAGGTTTTTATACGCCCGCCAAAAGGCGGATGTATTATGTGATGGCGGTTTCCGTCGCGAACACTTGACGGGGGGAAAAAGACTTGTCTTTGAGGATCGACAGAAACAAATAGGCCAACTTTATGAATTACGACGACTTATATTGGTCTACAGGTCGTCCTTTCTAAACATTATTTAAAGTAAAATGTATATTTATTGGTACTTACTACCGTAAAATCATTCGCATGTCGACTGTCAAACAACGGTATGTGAAGACACAAACACATGTTCTGCATTCCGTAGTGCCTCAAAAAGAGATGATATCTCAAAGAGAGATATTTTGATTGGTCAGAATAAGAAACGAAGTCAGTCATTGGATAAGGCCAGCCCCCAACCATCTCTATGCTAATACTGACGATCTGTCGACCGCCATTTTGCAGTTCGAAGGCAATGGAAATGTCGAATTTACGGTCGATTTTATATCCTTTGATGAATAAATTTTCAAATAGAGACGGCAAGGACGCATTTTATGGACAATCAAGAAGTTATAAATTGACAGACATGGCGGTATGCATACGTGAGTTAGCTATTGTGACCGCCGACTTCATTCACTCAAGACGGGTTTCTTGAAAATTAACAACAATAAGACGATTTTTTCTCAAGAATTTGTCATTACCGGTCATTTTTATTTTGTAACTCGACTTATCTCTTGAAAAACTCAATTTTTATTCAGTGTACCTCAATGTTTTTCACGTGCCTTCCCCTCGACGAAAAAACTCAATTTTTTGGGGTCATAACTCAATTTCAAAATTTTCCAAAAACTCAATTTGCAATAGTTTTTCATCGGGATTACCCCGATAAAAAAGTGTCCAAAAAAAACCCCTGTCAATAGGGCTTGACGTTTTGGAGTAGAAATCAGATGACCCAATTGTTCGAGTAAAATTTGCTAGAGTATATGCTATGATACATTTACCTTAACATATTTCACAATCGATCACTTCTGCTCCATGTTTTGGCATGAGAGATACAAAATCAAACTGATAGTAAGTTCAACTACATATCCAATTGAAGTCTCTCAAAAAAATGACTCCAGGACGGGTTTTCGAATCACACCAACATGGCGAGTATGACTGCGAGAATTTGAAACTTGTTCATATTGAAGGTATTTGGAGGAATGACGTCAAACAGAAGTACATCAGGGTTCTTGATAGGCTATACGGTCGGTTGTTAATTTGACCCTTCACTCAGCCAGTACTGACACAGGCGTTATGTGTGTACAACCTTATGTCTTCACATTTTACTGTCCGCTCATACAGCTTGGCTGTATCTAATCACTTATCAGACTGGTTGATGCATGTATCTTGCAGAGGTGCACTGTTTAGTATTTATCCTGATTGGTGTGTTTATATCTTGGTAGGGATACTTTGTTGTTGTTGGTTTGAACATTTGCACATGTTCAGACTTTGTTTATTCTTCTATTCTGCAGGGCATGCTTCAAGAAACTGCCCAAAATCCTGTGCTTTAATACTATGCGCTACACCTTCAACATGGTGACTATGATGAAAGAGAAGGTGAACACCCACTTCTCATTCCCCCTGAGGTTAGACATGTCACAGTACATGGAATCTCACCTGATGGGACCAGATAAACTCAAAGGTAAGTCCACTTGATCTGATACAATAAAACCTGTCTGTCAGTAGGCATCCGAGAGCTTCATCAATATGGAGTAGCCGATACAGATTTCACACCAATGATCCCACTCACTGCATGGAATCACTATATGAGGCCACAGGTCTTTCTATAAACTTTAAGCGCACTGCGGTAGCCTAATGTTTAAGAGCATCAGCCTCATGAGCAGTAGGCACTGGGTTCATATGGGATGGGTCATACCAAAGACTTGAAAAATGGAACTTGTTGCTTCACTGCTTATGCTCAGCATTGAGAGGACTGGTTTTCTCGATGTCAATATAGAAGTGACTTGGTAAGGTGTCATGTCTGCCTACAGCATGATACACTGGAAGGAGACAGCATTATAATATGGCAATATATAAAGGACTGTTCGGTTACAAGTTGGTATCCCCTCCCATCCTCCGTTGTGATATATTTTTGAATGCAGCATTAAACCTTGTTCACTTTCTCGCTCATTCTGTAAACTTGAATTGTCCATGGCTCAGTATGTGAAAGCTGAACTTGCATGATATTGAACATGTTGAAGCAGAATTGAATTAGACCTAAAGAAAATCTGATGCAATGTTGTTGTTGTGTGTTGACAGATGATGATGATGATGACATAGACATGGCCGTCCTGGAGGATTACGAGGATGAAGAGGTGGACAGTTACGATTATGAGCTCATCGGGGTCACCGTACACACAGGCACCGCAGACGGCGGACATTACTACAGCTTCATACGCGACCGCATCAACCGTTCAGAAAATGGACTGGACAAGTGGTAGGTCAATCACTGTCATGTATAACAGATTAGTTATTATATGTTCTTGTATTTATGTATGTCAAGCTCCCAAATTAAGTTCTCGATGATAATTCCATCACAATTATATGCTGGAGCATTCCGCAAGCTGAATTAACATTTGCATCTGCCTGTAAATGCATACATTCGAATTCAGATACAATATAATAGAGAGATTAGGTAATCCATTGTACCCTCAAAAAGTACCTGGTGTCCTAACAAGTGAATTGTTTTGTTGCCAACATGTTGGGGAATGTAATGGAGCAAGTTTTGAATAAATTGGACATGTTTTCACTACTATTATTGATGCAGTATAAAGGATGTCTAGATCTGGGGGGGGGTGTAAAATCTGGGTAGATACTTCATGTAGGAAGCGATTGTCTGAGTCTTTGTGCAGCTGAAAAGGCTGAAGTCTAGACATATTGTTGTTCCCAGACTTGGCTATTGTATTCATTGTCTCGTGATTCTTACATGGAGTGTGAACCAAAATCTGATATATATATATATATATACATATAAATAGATTTCTTGAATATGTGGATAGAAAGGTGGATATTCTGGGTTGCTGAGCTAATTAACCTCTCACATATAAGCTTACTCACTGCATCACACATACTCCAGTTTTACGCTTGTCTGGACAATACTTCACATTCAATGATACATCAATGTCAAATGTACTGTGAGACTTTGCTGTTGTCAGGTACCTGTTCAATGATGCAGAGGTGAAGTTGTTCGATGCTAATCAGATTGCCTCAGAGTGTTTCGGAGGAGAAATGACAGTAAGTGGACAGCTCTGACCCTACTCACTAGGAGGTGTGATATAGCTCGATCAAATAGACTGCAAATAGACCCAGTGGAATAGGTAAAAACTTCATGTAGGAAGCTATTGCCCGAGTCTTTGTGCAGCGGAAAAGGCTCAAGTCTAGACACATTGTTGTCCCCAGACTTGGCTATTGTATGCATTGTCTCATGATTCTTACATGGAGTATGAACCATGGAATATCAGTGGAATTCAATACTTCAACTGAGACTGCCACAAGGCAATACCATCTTCCACCGGGAGATAAGTTGTTCGTCTAGCCTTATACTCCAGCATTCCGGCTATACAACACCTAAAGTTGTTCTTCCAGCCGTACTGATAGGGTTGAGGATTAGTCTCATTGCACGTCAGTGATTTTAACTGCGCTAGCAATAGTTATAATACTTTTTATTTCCTATGTTAAAGTGACACGTAAAACTTAAAGTGTAAACATTGCATACCTTTGGAGATTCTATTGTTTGTTAGGTTTTTTTAGAGAATTGTAAATGCTTCCTTTTCCTCCACCACAGAGCAAGACCTATGATTCAGTTACAGACAAATTCATGGACTTCTCCTTTGAAAAGGTAAGCTTCATTTGATGGCCAGATCTAATTTTTATCCATCAATAAATGAGGTTGTATATTGCGATCACAATTTCTGTCTGTCTGTTAACTTTTGTAAGCTATAATATCTTCAATTCCAGGTCACGGATTGGTGCTAGACTCTGGCTATACCTTACCCATTGGGCAAATGGAATCGTATTCATTTTGAGGTCCAGAGGTCAATGTCATTTTGGTCGAAAATCAGTAAATCATGGAAGTTAATTACGGTTAAGTTATAAGTACTGTTCATATATGTGGATTATGAAGAAAAAGCCTATTGAATTTTATCCCTTGATCAATGTTGGCCAAAGGGCATTGTCTATGTGGAACGTCTATCTGTCCATCTGGCTTGTGAAACACAATATCTCCTGAAAGATTAAATGGTTATAGCTAGGCATTATTCCAAATTCATACTACATATGCCACTGGTGATGGACTAGAAGCATTTCAAGAAACTCTCTTTTGACGGATTATAGCTGAGGTTTTCCACATTTAGACCATATGTAACTGGTGATGGATTAGTTTATTGAAGATGACCATGGCCTAATTTTTCCGGGTCAAATTCGGTGTTTATGATATTTGATGAAGGATATTTGGTTTCTGCTGTCCAAGGAGTGCAGACAAGTCTTGTTATCATTCAGAAAAGATCTTTTGTTAAAGTTTGTGTTATAGAGGTTTTGATCCAGCCCTCATCAGTTTTACTGAACTCTTTTTGCATTATATGTTTGTATGTATTTGACAGACCAACAGTGCTTACATGCTCTTCTATGAACGTATGCCTCCGGGAGGCAGAGAGAATGAAGTTGTTGAGCCAGTCAAACCCATTCAGACATTTTGTTTTGAGCTGGGCAAGGGACTTGCTGATGTAAGTACCAGAATAGACATAATCTACCATAACCCAGAATAGAACATTATTATGTGTTATTACATCTCCTTCCAACTTCGTAAGTTCTCTGGTCATTCATGAAAGATACGCAGCAAGCTTGAAGATAAATGACCTGATTAACCCCCTCTGTACCAGTAGTTTTGACGGGTTCTACTACCGTTATTAATGTGCACACGTACCACAGAATCTGATTACTGTTAGCAAAAAACTCAAAACTATACTATTTTGAAGGATTTTTAACAGAAATACTCTGACAGTATTTTCAGAAAAATTCAATTCTCGAATCCAAAAATATATCTTGCAATTATGCTTTAAGTATCTTTCAATGCACAAAGGAAATATTTCCAACTGACCAAATAACGGAGAGGTAAAAACATTTCGAAACTTAATATGGTTTTATGTTTGAGCTGCGAAACTTAAGAAAAAAAAACCTCAATAGTTTGCACGCCGCTGTAACAAATAGGAAGTATATGAACCCCTGAGGGATTAACTGTCAGGTATCGAGAATATCATTGGATATGATGTTTGGGTAAATAGTGGAAATGTGATCAGAAGGGAGAATGTAAACACTGTACATATGGAGTAGAGTAATTGTGGAGAAATGTTTAGACTGTCACATCCACACTGATACTACTTTAACCTCCTTGAACATTATGGATATAAATGTAATTTCTGTTTTCAGTGGATTTGGCAAGATAACATGCAGTTTCTTCAGGACAAGAATATATTTGAACACACCTATTTCGGGTGAGTATTTGAATTGGTCTGACAATATACCATCCATTCTGATATAGATGTCCTTCATATAAGTCAATCATTCATTGAACTAATATATACTCCTGGTGAGGTGAACATGAGCTTGTGTTAACCTACATGTAAAATGAACTACTGAATAAAGCCAAAGGCAACTTTCTCCATTCATAGACACACACACATGCACTGTTCGCAAGTGCCAGCATCGGAAACTGGGCACTTGCTGATTCAAAGGGGCCTCGTTTTGAATTTCAGGAATTTCCCGAATCGCCAGTTTCACTTTAAGATGCACTAAATCGATCACCCCTCTTATGTACCACTTCAAATAGCTCTTTCGCTGATTGTAGTTAAAGTGCAGAAATCTGTTGGCTCTAATGGGCTCATCCGTTCCCCATGACCGACTGGTTTGGTGCTCTGTCTTTGTACAATTTGCGATATGCGTTTATTCTCAGGTTCATGTGGCAAGTGTGTGGATACATGCCGACAACCCTGCCTAAGGATGAGCCCCAGAAGATATCACTGATGGCGGCTCAACTGAGCACATCCTTTGTTCTGGAGACCCTCATCCATGCCAAGGAAAAGGTATAGTAACCTACCAGGTCACCAGACTTGATCTCACTCCAGAGGTTCATGGTCATGAGCAGTACATGATTATGCCCATTATATATTGATATTTATGTGTATCTGGGGAGAGGGGGGTGGTGGGTCAGAGTTAGAGATGCTTTATATGTGAGATATTACTGATTTTAATGAACCTCTAATCTTCCAATTATATAGTCACTCTCTGCATTCAAGCTGGTAACATTCTGATCCAATATTTGGTTATCATTATTATGATCAGCGTACTTAATCAATTTGATTGCCATCTGGATTGAATTGAAACTGACAGATGTTTCAGTACCACTGTAAGAATTTCATGTTCAAATATATTTGATCAGCACAGATTGAGCATTCATCACTGTCCTGTGCTGTTCTAGTATTCCTTGATAACATTGAGCTCTTTTGTACTTGTTGTTTACCCTGGATTAATACTGTATGTCTGTGTTTAAATCAGTATTGAACAGTGAAGCATTGTCAGTATTGTGAGATCAAGGAGCTTGCTAGCAAGGTCATAATTCAGTCTGCTGTTTAAGAAGTCCTGGTAATTAATTGTACATGTATTTCCCCCTCAGCCGACCATGTTACAGTGGATTGAGCTGCTGACCAAACAGTTTAATTCCTGTCAAGGGGCGTGTGAGGTAAGTCTGCCAACCTGGGGTATTATTGCAAGCATTGATTCACTTACACTAATCTTACATGTCTCATTTCAAATTTTAATCTTGGTAATAAAATTGATTTTCATTGAATCAGGGCTTTTGATCACCCTAATTTGGGCACATCCTTTAATCGTCGCGGCAAAACTTTTTTAGGCAGGGAAACACGCCCAAGTAGAGAAAACTAGCTCATATTTAATACAATGGCAAAGGTGTGGATTGTGATTTTTATTCATTAAGTTATTTTGACTTCCAGTAATGAGGTGAAATTGAATATAAGTGATATAGCCCTATTTATTTATAAAAGTTGATTAGGCCTTTATATTAGTGGAAAGTCTACTATCTAGACCCATTGTTGTACCCAGACAGACCTTTTTTCCCCCTTTATTTTGTGACTATTAAATGAAAGATGGCGCTGTATATACAGGTCTTGCCATTTTACTAGTTTATCAGAAAAACACTGCTACCCAATCCTAATGTGTACTATTTAGAAAGCTCTCTTCATAATGAATCCTGTAAGATGCATTCATCTGAAGCTCTTGGTACCCATATATGTCCAGAATAATTGCTATTGAAGAGGAAGATTAAATATGTTGACTGATATGGGGGATTGTTGTTGTTGTTGTTGACAGTGGTTCTTAGATCATATGGCAGAGGATGATTGGTGGCCACAACAGATCCTCATCAAGTGTCCAAATCAGATGGTCAGACAGGTCAGTATATATTTGTTACCCTATCTCCATGCTGTCTTATCCATGTAACATGTGTATGCTCTTTGACATACATTATGACTACCCACCCTGGTCTCACACTTGATATTATATCTTGTCTTGACCAGTGTTAGTCTAGATGAAATCATTGATGAGCAAATGCTTCAGGAAATATACACAATGGTCTAGTTGAAGAGAAGATCAAGTTATCATTATAATTCTAGTTAAGTGTGGTCACCCAGTTGATGTATTGAAGGTTGTTCAGATTTTAGCTTGTGAAATGACTAGAATGTATACATGAACTTTAATCTGGGGAGTGTATAAGTATCATTTGAGGTGACCTGTGTTATCTCTTTGTTGTGCTATTGTAGATGTTCCAGAGACTATTGATCCATGTAATCAATCAATTACGAGTGGCTCAAGTAGACCAGTACCTGCTACCCATCATTGAAAGGTAGGCATGTCTGACACCAGCCTCTCAGCATATCCTCACATTTATTGACTGTAACTCGCCTACTTGAATATCTTTTCAGCTCTTGATGAATAGACATTTATTTTCTTCTATTTCTCCCAAATATACTGCAATCTAGTTCTGGTCTAGGTATAGCCTCATACGGCTTGATTGAAATGACACCGGTCAACAGACAGTCTCCTAATGGCATTATAGCAAGAGATTTAAGGCTAAGAATAACATCACAGTTTTATTCCCACTTGTATTGCATTTGAATGATTGAGGGTTGTGGGTAGTAAATGTTTAATATTTGGTTTTCCAGTGAAGATGGAGAGGTACATGTTGATGTCTCAGAGCTTGGCAGTAGGTCTTGTGTGACCAGATTCCTCAAGAAAATGTTCTCAATAGTAAGCAGACTGATATAATCTCTCCTCCATTGAAAGGAGAGACAGAATTAAGGTTTAACGTCATGTTCAGCAATATTTCAGCTATATAACGATCGACATAAATAATTGTACCAACAACTGTTACAGGTGTTATAAACATATTCCAGAGATTCCCTTTCATTATGAAGGCTAATAATTAAGGTATTTCTTTTGTGTCTGCATTAATTTTTAATCACTTGACAAATCGTGCTTAGCAACTCATCAGGAGCAATAACTCTTCAATATGGCCGATTATCTCCCTTGTTGCTTTTATATGAGAAATAATGGTATGAGGAAGAGAGAAACCCATGGGGATGCCAACTGCATCCAAGAGAACTTTAAAATATATAAATGTCTTGCACACAAGTATCTTTAAATTGTACCTCTCATATTCAGATATATTGTTATTTTTTATTGAATTGATTATGTGTGCGCTATATTTCAGCTGGAGCATGGTGTTCGTCCTCACAGCAAATATCTCACCGAGTACTTTGCCTTCCTGTTGGAATTCTCTAAGATGGGTGATGAGGAGTGTTTGTTTCTGATCCATGTCAATGCTATATCCACCATGATTTCCTTCTACATGGGCCAAAAGGCACAGGAAAATTATGTAGGTTTGCTGGTATTCGTCTCTCTCTTCAAATATTAGCAGTAGCTCAATATCAATTTGAAATCTCAATTTTTCACAAAAGCACTTTTAAGCGTGTCTAACCGATGACATCAGTCTGGCATGGCGCTCAATTCTCAATAAAATACAATATATATATATATATACAAAAAACTTCTCTCCCTAAATGGTATTGGTAAAAAAATAAGAATAACTAGACACTGTGGGTACAATGTCACGGTCTTTCCATAACGTCCCTCAAAGGTATTATTTCGCTGTATTGTGATGTGGCATATACTACACATTTCCGGAAAGTTTAATTTGTCTAGATTGCGAGAGCCTTAGATCGAGTGTGAACTTTCATCGTTATGTGCCGTTATCCAAACAGTTGCAAAAAGTTAAACTGTTGAAAGTCTATGGTTTTCTATTTCAGTCCGCTCTATCTCGGCACTGAATATATGAATATACTATTTTCGCTGGGTACACAAGACATACTTCAAACAGTATGCTAACTGAGGGCGGACATTGTATCCTGCCTGCAATAATGCGAATGCATTCTTACTGTCAATTCCAAACACATATATCTATTCCCTTGATCAAAACTGATTACCTGTACCGGAAACTTCAGTGTAGTATTTACAAATCGCGTGAAACCACAACGAGATGCAGTCATATGCCGGTTCACTTACGTATTGTGGCGCGCAATTTTAGTCGACTGTGTGTTTTTCTTAAATTAGTAAACAAATCCTCACCTTCTTTGTACAATCCATTCGTACTTCATCTCGGAACATTCCCCATAAACGGCGACATCAAATATTCCCTCGTTTTAGGGTCTTTAATCCTCGACACCTAATGCCATAATGCCATCCCTGCCGACAGCTATTTTCCTACGCTCGCCGTAAAAAGAACACTCGCGCGTATTTGAAGAACAGACGCGCGCACTTCCGGTGAAGCAAGTTATTCCCCTTGTTTGTTTTCGAATATCAGTATCGCTAAGCCTCTGTCTACGCTGTGTTATGTCAAACTAACGGCTTTCTCGTAACTGTTCAAGTTTTCCACAATTACTGTTCCCGGTACGGAGTCATTGTCAACGAAAGAACACAGTATGGGAAGTAAGTGGCAGCAAATTAGAAGTTCGTAACTATTGCGGTTCAAGAGATAAAAGGTTTACAAAATTGAGTCGGCCCCGTCATGCAACACGACGTTTATTTAATTGCGAACATTGGATGCCTCGAGTGTTACAGCCGAATCGCTATAGCGAAATTGACAACATCCATTGAATAGATGAAATCAACATGTGACCATTTAACGGCTTAATAGTTCGGGAAATTTGAATTTGAATATCTCTATATCAAAGCTATATTCTTGAAATTTCATAGGCAAATACATATATATATTCCCTCAATAATGCCTAAAAATAGTGATGATTGGATGCATACTTTTCGCAAAACTTGAATACATCGTAAATTTCATTAATTGCTAATTATCTCTCAATCTTTCTGGTATCTTTTTAAGGGTTCTACTGATGTTCTGTTACGTCATGTAATGACCTACATTCATGTGCAAATTTGAAGTTCAAATGCGTAACAGTTTTTTAAGGGTACACGCCATAATACCGGAAAACGCAAAGGGCGATAACTTTGGAACGGAGGTAAAGGTCAGGTCGAAACTTAGGTCACTTCATTCTTGTGTTGTCAGGAACACGTATTTTCAATTTCAGGATCATATAGTTAATACTTCTGGAAAAAATCAACTAAGACACTTTTTACATCATGTGATATTCAAGGTCAAGGTGACCTTGACCTTGACCTTGAATATCACGTGATGTAAAAAGTGTCTTAGTTGATTTTTTCCAGAAGTATTAACTATATGATCCTGAAATTGAAAATTGAATAAATGCAGAGCTTCAGTTAAGTAATGGCAAAGGAAAGACCATTCAGCGTTCTATACGAAGAGTTTGTTTCAATACTGTCACTGACCTACTTTCGGAGAAAATGGGGGCCATAATTTCGATGTTTGAATTGATATTTCTTAAGAGGTCAAGGTCAAGGTCAAATTCTGCATATGGTGGTGAACTCATGATGTCATATAGTTAGTCTATGCCAAGTTGTGCTCTAATTGGTTGAGCCGTTTACGAGTTGAGCTCGGATCTTTCACCTCAAATAAAACGATTTTATAGGTCAAAATCAAAAGCATATTTTCTGAGAGCTTCAACGTGTTAATTAATGTACCAGATATGCAGTGGATAGCTGTCCGTATTCAAAATTTATATAATTTTGAAAAAATCAAAAGGGGAGTTAACCCAGAAGTTTGATTACGTAATAGTCAAAAAACAATGGGGATCGTGGCCATAAACATGTCATGCAAACTGCCACTTTTGGAGAATGTCAGTAGTATCGTTTTAGCTGCAATCTGGTCACAACAAAAATGCCTTCAGGGGAGAGAACTCGAAAACTGCTTGTTTGACCTACATATTTTCTTGGAACATCTTGTGTAGAATTTCTTCAAATACTTACATTCTAACTCTCAAATGCCTGCTCTCATGTGTTTGGTCGATATTCACAAAATAAAATTCAACTTTACAGGCCTATATCTCATTAGGTCAAGGTCAAAGGTCAAAACTCTAAACTATGGACTAAGCCCCTGACTGATATCTATATGTGTGTTTAATCTCATACCTCTATCTTCATAGGTTAAGCAGATATTCGACTCCTAAGAGTTTGCTTGGAATAATAATAATAATAAACAGAATATCAAAAGGTCTTTCCATCTGAAATGGAAAGACCTAATAAGATAAAAAAAATTTGGTAATGCTCTTGCCTTGCACAAATCTCTTGATAAAGTCAGACAGAAACGCTAGGACTTGACTTTTGATCATATCCGACTGAGTAGTTTTCTGGTGAATGTGTTTTGATTGATTTATAGATCTTGTACATTGAGACAGAGAAAGACTACCATTGGTCCAGTGGATGGTTTTGGTATGTAAGGTGTATTTTGATTGGTTGGTTGCAGGTGGAGATCCTGTCCGATGATGAAGAGGAGGAGGAGGAGGTGGTAGCTGTTAGTGAGGACAAGTACAGACCCCTGTCCCTGGAGAAGATGATCACATTGATAGCGCACCTAGTGGAGAAATCACGGGGAGATGACCGACAACTCCAGCTCTCTGCGAGAGACTACAACAATATCGTGGGAAAGGTACATGTATGCTCTCCTTATGAAGAGGGAGCTTCTTGAAAATGACAGAAATCTCAAAATATTAAATACACTATCTTGTCCTGTAATGTCTTTGGAGATACACTACAATTTAATTAGAGTTATTCAGTGGATGTTATATGCTTCTTATGATCAGCTATATGTACACTGGATTCCCACAGAAATAAAAATAGTATAAAGTTCTGCTCTTCAGTTACGATTCTACTACCCAAAAAATTCTTGACATATACTATTTCTTCATTGTTTTCCAGGGATTCTTTTTTCTGTTCAATCAAATCCGAGACAACATCAATGTGCGACAGACGTGTAATCTCGTGTTCAGTCTGTGCCGGTGGAATGACAGTCTGGCTATTGCTGTAAGTACAAGCCTATCTCCTGGGAATTTTTATCAATGCTCGGGTTATCATCTATTTGGGTTATCCAACTGATGGTAAAGTCTCCTAACTGTTGTGACCACTAGAACAACTGCTCCCTCTAGATTCTGGACTTACAATGGGCCTACTATGAATATTGATGAATATCAACATCACTATTCATAATCAAGTCATTGTAAGTCAATGAAATAGAGAACATCACTATTCATAATTAGGTCATTGTAAGTCAATGAAATAGAGAACATCACTATTCATAATTAGGTCATTGTAAGTCAATGAAATAGAGAACATCACTATTCATAATTAGGTCATTGTAAGTCAATGAAATAGAGAACATCACTTCATAATTAGGTCATTGTAAGTCAATGAAATAGAGAACATCACTATTCATAATTAGGTCATTGTAAGTCAATGAAATAGAGAACATCACTTTTCATAATTAGGTCATTGTAAGTCAATGAAATAGAGAACATCACTATTCATAATGAAATAGAGAACATCACTATTCATAATTAGGTCATTGTAAGTCAATGAAATAGAGAACATCACTATTCATAATTAGGTCATTGTAAGTCAATGAAATAGAGAACATCACTATTCATAATTAGGTCATTGTAAGTCAATGAAATAGAGAACATCACTATTCATAATCAGGTCATTGTAAGTCAATGAGATAGAGGGAGCAGTTGTTCCAGTGGTTACAACAGTTAGGTAATTCACTGTCAGCTGGATAACCCCATTTAACTTATATTGCAAATGATATAAAATAGTTTTTGTGCTTTCGGGGCTTTATTGTCAACCATTTCATGCTATGTTTGTGCCAATGTTGGACTGACAAAACGTGCACAGAGGATTAATCTGCTGGGATTGTTTTCCATTAATATGGAACTATTTCCCTGTCACATAACTGCATTCTGTTGTTGCGACATCCTGTATACATCGCTGGATGTTTGTGGTCAAACCTTACGTCCCAAGTGCATTTATCGAGATCCCAAGGCTAAGAAGGTTTGTTGGCTGTTTCTATGTCATGCTGACTTTAGTCGAAGTGACCTTTTCTTTTTGCCTCGTCCTTCTGTCCATTCATCTCGACATTCTTAACTTTGCCCAGATGATTCCAAAGAAGCATATCGATTTTGAGGTCAAAGGTCAAGATCACCACACCCCATTACTGAATCGAACCTTTCCCTGACTCTGTCTGGAGTCTTGATTCAAAGAACTTCTTGAAACAAAATAGTTGCGTTCATGCAATTGTGAAGAAGGCTATTAATTTTGAGGTCAATAGATCAATGGTCATGGTCACAGCACCCCAAAACTGACCTGTATCTGGAGGTACAATTCGCTAAACTTTTCAAAACTTTATTATGTGCATTGTCCATGTGATTCTGATGAAGACTATTGATTTGAGGTCAATAGCTCATGACCACAGCACCCGAAACTGAGTCCAGTCTTGTCCACTCTCTATCATTAATTATGTTCCACCAAATCATAATGAAAGTGGGAATGTCAGTTACAGGTGTTATAAACATATGAGACAATCCAGTCCAATACTGTGAGTAACCATTCTTGTATGATTGAGCTCTTGGTTTTGATTTACAGATTGTACAGATGATTTTCAGTGCCATAAAGAAGCTCAATCCAGAGGTATGTTCAAACTTAGGATATGTATATTCCATAGGACCCAATGTTATATTTGTTTATTCTCTCCTCATGTCTTGGATTTCCTGTCCTAGTGCCATCATTGGAGACTCTGTTTTCGCCTATCATCTTAAATGTACTGGTAGTGCTGGACTCGTGTAAAGATCCCTTAATGTTGAGTGTGCTCCAGTTACCATTATGACCACCATTTTGATCAAGGTTGTGGCAGTCATATTGGATTTTCTTAGTTTGCACCATGACTATTGAGGGTGACTTGGTAGTTAGTATTTCATGAAGTCCAGAAATGTAGTTAGCTTATGATCTAAGTATCTGATCATCTATTCAGACACAATCAAAATATCTGATCATCTACATTGATTTCTGTTCAAGCAAACACAGCCTTTCTTCAAGCTACTGTCCATGTTGGTGGAGTTTGTAGGGGGCCCACCTGGGTTACCTCCCTTTACACAGTACATCCTTCAGAGGTTCTGGGAGGTAAGACAACCTAGTATTATATCTTCCTGATTCTTAGCATTATTGAGTAGTATGTTACTTAACACAAAAACAACATTGGAAGAATGTTTTGTAGACAGTATTATGTATCTCCGTGCCCTCTGTGGACTTACACAAGAAAATAAACTGGTTTCCCATCTCTTATCGTTTAAAGCTGAATACTGTTATTCTCATTTTTAACGGTTTAAACTATCTCACCCCTTCTTTATCACGGATGTTTTAGATGTTTACAGGCCAACAAGGATTTTACGGTCTTCAAATCAAGGATTGCTTTTAAATGTGCCATTTGCTAGAACCTAACTTTTTTAGAGTAAACGGGCCAATACTTTTTAACAAACTACCTATCACCGTGAGGAGTTGTACATCTTTATCCTCTTTTAAAACAGCCTGTTATAAACACTTTCAAGGGTAATTTTTATTTGAAAATCCCTAAATTTCTGTATGTTTTCCAAACAGGTTTTAATTTTATATGCTGTAAAAATGTAATCTTAGGTATATACAATATGTTATTGTTGAATATTGTTATCGTCCTCGACACCGATGAAAAGAGGTCCATGGCCTATCGGATTCATCGAGGTTTTATAAATAAAGTGCATTATTATTATTATTATTATTTATACTTGTGCAATGTCAGTTGTATATATTGTACATTCTTTCATATAAATGTTGATATGTGATGTTTGACAGCTGACGGAGTTCAGTGGTCAGCAGTGTCTGGACTGGCTATCCTCTCAGGTCACCCGTAATAAACTAGCCCACACCTGGGTTCTACAACAGATGGACAACTGGGTGGAGACTTACCTCATATCTCACAACAACGTCCGTGTTAGAAACGGTAAGTGGACAGACAACAGTCTACCTGTACATGATAATTACACTTCATAACAATGCAGTTCAATGTAATGGATCAATAATGTCAATGTGACGATGATCTAATGGAATACTGAGAGATCATCTCATAGAAACATTACCTGTAATATATGCCCTCTGTTGGGACACCACATACCTATTACCCCTCTTTGTATTGTACTGATCCAATGATGCCTGGCAATGGTAGCCACAAATGCAATCTAAGTAAATTTCTATGTATATGAAAATATATATATCTGATGCCAACATTTGGGTGTTCCTGCCATCCAGAAACTATAAAACCATAGTATGCATGTATAAGATATCCAGGTTTTGTGGCTTTTATATCCTGAAGAAAGCCAAATTTATGGAGTCGCAGTATATTTCTCCATCTATAAATTGTGTTGTGATCAAATGGATTGAAAGAGGAAGTTGATGGAATGATACAGAACATGTGGTAGAAAAAGATCATGGATAGGCTTTCTTCTGCCATCAGTTATCTCTGGCGTCACTTCTGCCCAGAACACGGAGTCAAAAACAAATGTTTCTATGCAGTAGTGTCACGGTTTTATTATGATGTCACTGTTGGTTTTCTAAGATGTTGTCATTGTGATGTTGGCTTGGAGGTAAATATCACAGGTAACACTGTCTTGTATTGTTATTGTTAGTCAAATAGATTTTCGATATCAAACATTCTGTCCATCTTCTGCTAAAGATCTCACACTTTGTGTTATTGTTTTGCTCTTACATCCCGAAAAAAATCCGAACTGAAGTCATTTTCCACCGTGTTGCATCAGAGCACATGTGTGTATGCATTCTGCAAAAAGAAAATGGCCTATTGCTTCTAAATTGAAGGGGTAATCAAAGTCAAAAGATAGACCGATAGACCTATATCACAATTACTTGACCTCATTGTATCAGTCATTGAAGCTGTATATTGTCACTTTCAGCCGCTGCCTACCTGTTAGTATCCTTGGTACCCAGCAGCCATTTCCGACAGGCATTCAGGTCAGCCAGGAGTATACTCAGTCCTCACAAAGAACTCTCCGTAAGTAATCCCAGCAGTACTATGGTTTACTCAATCACAAGAGTAACTGCCTCTCACATAGTTCTTTTTTCTGGGAAATCTTGAAAAGGTAGTTTGCTGAAACTTGGTTGAATCCTGTTCCAGAGGACGATCAGCAAAAAAATAAGAAAAGAAAATATTTTCATTCATTGGATCTTATCATGGAAGAGTTCAATTGCTCACTCCGAATCTAGATACCAAATTTTGATATGGGGTCATCATATTTGAGCTTCCCATTTGAGCTTGACCGTAACTATAGTGGATCATGTGGTCTGGGATAGGGTCTGACTGCTAAATGAGAAGAGATGAACCAAAAAACTCTGATGATGATACCCCAAAATAGTTTGTTCTGATATAATTTTGTCCCTATCATTATCTGAACTTTGTGACTAAAACTATCTCTCTGCATCAGAGATTTCCATTTTAATTAATACAATGCAATTTAAGCAGATATATAGAATGTACTTGTAAGAAGAATTTTATCTCTTATTTCCCAGATGCCTCCAGAGTCTGTGAATATTTTACATAAGGTAAGTAACCCTCAAGTAGAATATCTGTTGAATTAATCAAATGAAGCCATACTGAGAGGATAGAAGAAGTGAACATCTTCATGTTGTGTTCACAACAGTTATTCTGGGGATCAGTCTAGTGATGGTCAATCTATCCTATTGACAAGTCAGTATGGTCAGTAACTAAATGTGCGTATAAGTAGTATTACACTGGCTCATTGTGAAATGCATTGGCATCTACACCATGTACATGAGATTTACTCTGGTAAGGCCTCAACCTATGAAAATGACCTTGACCTATGTTTAAATGGTACAGTGGTCAAAGGATCATATGCTATGTATGTTGTGTCCTAATACATTGAGAATAGGCTGTCTGGGTGATGTTGACATGTTTCCCCAGGTCATGAATTGTCCCCTAACTGATTAGATTTGTACTTGTTATTTCAGGTGTATGAACAGTTGCTAAGTCTCTTGTCTAGAGCCAGACTCTATGTAGGTGAGTAGTTATGCTAACCCTTGGACAGAATTGACCTTGGACTATTGTTGACATTGTCATGTACATCCGTCTGTCCCTGACCAGTTTCTCATTGTCATCTTGACAACAATTCCAGAACTCCCATAATTGGCACCACACACTTATTCAGTGGCAAGCAAACTGGAAGCCCATTGAATATGAAGTGCATTTTGTAGACCATTTATCTCAAAGTGAGTCATCGATCTGTCAACAATACTTAATGTCCAGCCTATATTAAGTATGACTGTCAACACTTGCCCACTTTACACCACACTTGCATCTGTGTTGAAGGAGAAACCCTAATTTATATGAACGACATTTACATATGATTTACAACTGAACCAGGGCATACCAAATTCACACCACCCGCCACTTTGTGGGGAATCGTGAGCCTATGCGATTGAACACCAGTGATCTTTAGCTGTTTCTGAATTTGTATAATTTAGAATCTGTAATAGAATGGAACTGTTCCTAACTACGCCCCTATATATGTTCGTTCACTTTGATGTTTTGGTTCAAGTTCATTGTGCTTTCTTCAGAACAGTAAAGCATACTTGTCAAATACCAGAAGTTCATTTCAGATGAAAGCTTTGAGGTGATCAAGTTGGCATCTTCTACATAGTTGAATGATGAAAGTAATATATACCATAATTAAAAATCTTGCTCACCACCAATCATCCGGGTCAATAATATGAGTTGTATTAAGTTTAAATATAAAGCAGTTGTGCTGATTCACAATGATTCACAGTGCCCTTGATTTTTCAGATCCCCAAATTCATGGTACTACCAAGCTGATGTGCTACTTTGCCCTCCTCACCTATTGTTTAGTGACACAAGCAGAAAAGCTTATGGTAAGAGTGTTAACATTACAAATTCATTGTTTATCAGACATTATTATGTCTGAATGCCATATGGAAGAGTGTAGAACTGAACAAATTCTACTTTGTCAAATACCCAGAACATTTTAAAATGCCAAACTCATCGTTCTACAATACTCCCAAATCCAAAAATATGTGGAGTAATGAAATGTACAAAAATCTTGCAAGCACAATCACAGTGATTACGAAGAAGAACTATTTCAGTTGACTACAACTTTATGAGTGTAATTGACAGTTGAAGATGTGGATGTTTAATCCTCTATTTCCTTATGTCTAGTTTGGGAGTTACTTTCTGGAGCTGTGGCAGTTATTCCAGCCCAAATTGTCAGAACCTCAGATATCAATGCATCATAACAAACAGGTGAGAATTTTGTATAATACTATCCATACATACAATTATTACACATGGCTAATTAAGGATAAATAGAAATAAAAAGTTAAGCATCTTCAGTTGTATCATGTATGTTATCCGATAGGAAATAGGAAAACTTTGTCTGTCTGTCTGCATACCCATCCGTTCATATAGACAAGGCTAATATTTGATCGACAACTTTGAAAAGACATGGTTGCTGCTTAGTACGTTGCAGATGTGCACGGTTAGGTTTTGGTGCCCCTTTATCATCAACATAAATATATGCTTGTCCGCCACATATTTAGGTTATTACTTGATGGACAACTTTAAGACTTGCATAGACGATGGTTCATGCCTTGTAGGTGTGCACTGTCTTGTTTTTACCCATCTCAGTGATTTTCTACATAGTTGTATCACTTAATTGATGACTTCAATATATGCTATAGTACATTGTTGTCCAGGCTGTATCTCCCTTATCAATTGCCAAAGAAGTTCATTTTTTTGTAGCAAATGCTTAGTATTATGTAGATGTACACTGTCATGCTTTTTACTTTTACCGATTTTGATGCTTTTCGACAGAATTATGGCCCTTTATCATCGACATCACTACATGCTTTTTATTTTCTTGTCTGGCTTTATCTCCCTTCTTAGTTGGCGAAGAAGTTTGAAATTTTCTTGTTGGTGTGCATTGTCAGATTTGTACCTGTTTTGATGATTTCTCCAGAGTTCTGGCTTTTGATCGTCAATATCAATATATGCTGTATGGGACATACATTCTCGTACAATCTTAATAAATTAATATTCTATCAATGCTCCCCAATCGTACATGTCGCTATATAGGATCTTACGTATTTCAATTGAATTTGGTGTTCTGAGCGCCCATACCATGGATATTTAATAGCATTATGACATTTACCCCAATGTTTACACCAAAGATCAGTCCATATATCTACCCCATATTATGGCGCCACAATGTCGGGGGCCGCGGCAACATGAAAAGACACCCCAGCAGCAAGCCGGCTAATTCGGCTGAGCCAACCAAAAATCGTTGTCATCAATGTTCCCTTCAAAACTCTATGAAGCGTTCTCGGGATTGGTTAACACGCGAGTTACTGCAAGCCTGTTAGATCCTACAGGCGACATATCCAAATGGGGAGCAGATAGGATTTAATTTTAATTAGATTGATTCTCGTATGGACTGTAACTCCTCATCTAATTGGCAAAGAACTTTGATA
The DNA here is from genome assembly GCA_036873755.1 of Hanleya hanleyi. Lineage (NCBI taxonomy): Eukaryota > Metazoa > Mollusca > Polyplacophora > Lepidopleurida > Hanleyidae > Hanleya > Hanleya hanleyi. The sequence goes on along the minus strand of JAVTVY010038453.1, from coordinate 101,865 downwards.
CTTATTTGGTGAATGATGAACTATATTATGAAGATGTGCACTGTCATGGTTTTATCCCTGCAGCCTGAAAATCTCTGATTGCTTCTGTGCTGCGTTTGTGTTGTCTCTATACACACAGTCATGGCTGTTGTATCTGTTTCAGGCATTGTTGCTGTTCTGGTATCAAGTTTGTGTGGACTGTCCAGAGAATGTCAAACTCATGGTCACCAATGCCCATGTCTGTAAGAACATTGCCTTCAACTATATCCTGTAAGTACCCATTCAACCATCATATGCACAGCTCCCATGTTTCTTCCTCATTTTTATACGCTCACCCGAACATATTATGTAATGATTTCTGTCCATCGTACCGTCTGTCTATCCATCCATCCATCTCCGGTCTATACCTGTGACAGTTTTCTATCTACAGTTTCAAATTTGTGTCTGTGGATACACAAGGCAGAGACGATGTGTCGTGTACAAAAATTGAGGGCGAGATGAAAGGTCACTGTCGCATAAAAATCTGCAAACATTAAAAATTGTTAAATTTTAGGCGAAAAAGATGTCGCATGCCAAGGTTGAGGTCAAGGTCATGGTAACTGCCACTCCAAAGTTGAGAAATCATTAAACAATATTTTGTGTCAGTAAACACATTAGGGGGAGATGATGTGTCACAAATACCAAAATTGAGGCCAAGGTCACTGTGTTACTTGAGGTCAAGATCTCTTGTTACATACCAGCCATTTGAGGCTCCTATTAAACTCCTATAAAGCCGCCAGCATGGGTTCGAGCCCAGTTGGTCCATGTGTGAAAGTTTGTCAGTTACTTGCCGAAGGGCGGTGGTTCTCTCCGGGTACTCCGGCTTCCTCCACCAACCAGACTGACTGTCACCATACGAGTGAAACAAACTTGAGTGTGACATTAAGCCAAATTCCCTCCCTCCCTATGAAGCCACTGCTGTTTTGTTGAGAGCTGATCTCACTGTTGTTGTATTCAAGAAAATACACTATTAGTACATCTAGTATTTATGTGAGGAGTGAGAGTATTGTGATGTTGTATGAGATGTTGGTGTGATGTTGTATGAGATGGTGTTGTATGTTACAGAGCAGACCATGACGACCAGGAGGTGGTACTATTTAACCGTTGTATGCTGCCTGCCTACTACGGGCTACTAAGGATGTGCTGTCAGCAGTCCCGATCCTTCACCCGACAACTGGCTCAGCACCAAAACATACAGTGGGCCTTTAAAAACATCTCCCCTTACCCCGCTCAGTACACTGCTGTGAGTATAACCATGATAGAAATTCCAAGAATATTACTCAAGATGGCTTGTTAATCTACATACTTCATTTTGATGGTGAGATGATGATCCTGGCCTGTCATTTGCCATATTAGCCTTATCATTCAAGAACAGGTATTAGTATTTTCTAAAAATCAGCAGGAAATTTCGTCTGATCACTGTCTATCACTTATTTTTTGAGACAACTCTTTGTCAGTAGACACAAAAGCAAATAAAGCCGTAGCTGAGAGTTTCTTTGAGATGGCTAATAATGCACATCCTCTATTGAAATTCACATATGAAATGTCTGAAAACGAGGCGAATTATCTAGACATTACCGTTTTCATTACGGGAGAATTGAAAAGATATATCCGAAACTGCAATAATACTGCAGACTACATAGACAAGTCAGAATAGTTCAAGCAAAAGCTTAAAAAGGGAGGATACTCTACCTCGGAAATTGACTCGTGATTTCGTTCAGTAAATTTTGCTGACAGAAACAAATACCTCAAGAGGAACGAGGGTATACAGAATAAGTCTGTACTGAAACGGCGTATGCGTTACATAACGACCTTCAATCCATACACGAAATGGCTGAAAGGTATCTTGAAGAAATACTGGATCTCAAACAAACATGCCGTAAACTTTACCAGCCAGCCACAATTATGCTATAGGCGGGGTAAAAGCATCAGTGAAATACTGAAAAAGTTACAAATCTGACCATAACGGTCAATGCGTAGGCTCCCTGATGAGGATTTCGCTATTCAGAAATATGAATTTTCGCGAATAACCCGAAACTTTCACCCGCAGATACTTAAAATGAATACTAGGGATAACCTAGAAAAACAATACGGGCAAGTAGGAGTCTGGGTTTTCACCAGTATTATTGTAGGTGTGGCCCCCTAGGACCAGTATTTTATTATACTAACTGTTTGTCCCAGAAAATATATCCGGGACGACTTGTCTGATTTAGCTGTAATCTGAAACTTGCATGACATCTAGCAGTTTCTCTGCAGAAAGTTAAGTGTATTTTGGATGGGTTGTTGATTTCAGGCAGTAGATGAACTGTTCAAGATGATGAAGTTGATGTGTGCTCGTTATCCTGACAATACAGAGGAGGAAATCCGAGCCATCAACAGCTTCAAACGTAGTACAATACTCATGTACCTTCAGAACCTTGATGCTAGGTCTAACTGGCAAACACTCGTCAAGTGAGTACCAAAATAATCCTCTCTTAGGATTCGATTAAAAACACCATGACTGTACAAATGGAAATTTTAAAAAACATAGCACCGTCTTTAGATCGAGGATTTTATAATGCTCTCAGAGTGACAAAATGTATACATCCTTGACCAACACTATATCATGGGAGAGAAGAGCTAACTTTGGCCAAATCTACAAAGGGAAGCTTGTTTGAAAATAACCCAATACACACTATTCAATGAGACTATGAAAGAAAAGAGGCTGTTGATTCAAGTTAAAGCTCCCATCAGAGATATGATCAAATTCTTGATTGGTGGACCTGTGATATAAAGTAAAGCTGGACTTCATGAATTGTGCCCATAATGTGGAAAACGTCATAATAATTATGAACCATAATGACCTCCATCTGTAATATTCTACTGTTACTTGAACTCAGTGGTCAGAGCTTTTCTCTGAAGTTTGGCATCAACCCCACTGTGTAAATTACCACATCAGCTAAGTATGTTTAAATTATGCACTGTTTCAAGATAGTTACATACATTGTCCAATCAATGATGTAGTATTGATGACTTGAATATAAACAAACTTGACTCAACGAATAAACAGACTTGCCTAACTTTATGGACAAAATAATGTTGATGCCCGTTAATAATTTCAGTGCCTTTAAAATCATGATGGACTCGACAGATGACAGGTTATTGGTGATATACCAACAGGGCCTTCAGATGATCACAGAGGTGAGTATGATTATCTCTTCTTTGTAATCTAATTTGCATGAGTGTGTATTCAAATATGTGAAATAATCTAGATGTTTGAACTGTACCTGTCTTTTGATGCAGTGGGACTGATATACTGCTCAACCAGGTTACTCAATCCTCCCAACAAGAATTCATGATCCCTGTTGATGAAATAACTGACATATTTAATTGGCCGAGATGAAGTTCAACTTCCAGACATGTTGTATTTGCAGGCTTTCTACACCTTACACGTGATGTATCACGAGGCAACAGCGTGTCATGTGACGGGGGATATCGTGGACCTTCTTTCTGTGTTACTTCCTGTCCTTAAAGTGGCCAGGCATTATGTGGAGAAGAAAGGTTAGGACCACTGAGCTGAAGGCTTTTTCCAAGTGTACATGCAACAGTTGCAAACACTGAGCCAGCTTGACTGGAGTCATATGCTACATCATTTCATATACTGTTTGATCATTTCCTGTGAATTCAGGATATAGTACTGCAAATTAATTCAAATGAAGTATTTTTTCATTACACCATCATTTAGACAAATAAGCTACTAACTATTGATGAGAAAAACTAAGATGTGAAAGTTCTACAAACAAAAAATGATATAAATAATAAGTCTTTGGCATTTGGCCTAACTATCAGGGTCTTTCATCATTAGTGATACAAATATTTTTGATTTAGGTACTGCTTCTGCTGATGTGAAATCCTGTCTACTGAACTGGAAAGAGCGAATGGACTTTGTGAAGAAACTGTTGACTTTGTTAAACTCATATACTCCAATCGAAATACGAGCTGTATGCGTGGGTGAGTTACAACAATCTGTAATATTAGGAGAGGAAGTTATTGATATGGCTGGCCTTTACTGATTATAAAGATTGTTTTATACCACTCACATGTAAATATTGCCAGTATAACATCCATCTTCTCAGGTCACTGTATACCTGAAATATTGCTGAACGCGACGTTAAATCTTAATTCTCTCTCTGATCGTCCATCTTCTCAGCATGACTTGTTTTCACAGGTGCCTAATCTCTCATGTGAAGGAAAAGTTGCACCAGGGTAGGAATTGTTTATTTGTCAGGAGATTCTCTGGTTTTGCTCTACTTTATTTCACATGACATTTGGCTAAATGCATGCCCTTAGGTATCATGTGGCCATGAATGTCCAGGGTTACAATTCATCTTTTCAACATTATTTTAGAGGATTACCTTCAGGTTTGAACCACAATAATTCCAACAGATATTTCTTCAATGTAGAAGGGTTGAATGTTTGTGGTATACATGATCCAATGGTGCTGTCACTGTTCAAGGACAGGAGTTACCTGTAGTGTAATAACCATGTGTATTTCACTATTCCTGTTCAGATGTGCTGAAGGAGATGGTGATGACCTTCCAGAGTGAGTGCTTATTGACCATGGTACCACTACTCACGCAGGCACACAACACATTCCAGGACACCAATGTACCAGGTGAGCATCTCTAGTACTTCCACCCCGGGCAATACCCTCCCCCAACCACACACCAGCATTGTAGTGTATTGTAGAGAGTCGATTGGTTCATTACACAAGTGAACCAAACCATTATCCAAATTCATAGTTGGTGTACCAATTTTTGGCATTTGATATTTTCGTAGGGGTGCAGGTAACGCATATATCTGACCAAGTAGCTCACACAACCAGTCTACTTTATAAATGAAAATATTAAACATGGCAGTGTGACTAACATCAAAGGACCTATGAAGTAGGGTTTGATATGATTCAAGTGTGTACTCGAGAGATGACTTGGGGACCCTCTACGGGAAACGGTCGAGAGATGACTTGGGGGGTCCTCTATCTAAAAATAACCTGAAATAAATCTCAAAATCTCGAGGTTTATAGGTCACCTAAGTAGGTCAGCTCAGAACTTGCTGGTAACAGTTCCATAATGCACTTTCATGGCAAAAATCAAGGTTCTAATGTCAATGGTTCTCCTTATTTTGCCGACGAAAGGATTCGGATATGACTCACTCACTGACTATCGGACAATTTGCAAATGGTAGCCTACTTCGTAGGAATTAATCATCAGAAGCTTTATCTGATGTCATGGTATCAGTATCCCATCATATTTTGTCCAGTTTATTGTTTATCGCCAAACATAAATAGAAACCAAAGCTGTCTTGATACCATACTAGCAGTTGTAAATGTTAACATTCAGCGTTGTCGATTATGATGTGGTATAACTTAAATAGGCTCACTTTGTAGCGGTTAAACCTGGGTTCAGTCATGTTAGAATGGGTTATGACCAAACCTCCAAACCTCCATAAGCCGAAGGGTTCTGCGCTCATTGAGCTATTTTGGTGGGTCTATTGCTACCCATCTTCCTTTCTCATATACCCATGCACAACCAGTCTGATGTTTGGAATTGTGGAGAAAAAAATATTGACTTCCAGGTATAACTTTTCAATACATTGCAGAAACTGTTTGTTGTTATTTTTATACTATTTGTTTCCAGTGGCTACAGGACCATACTTCCCACAGAGAGGCCAGAAACCTATCACATCTAAGTCAAATATCCGTCCCCCACGGCCTCAGTTCCAAATGCTGCTTCATTCAAGTCAACTGGAAGCTGCAAGGGTGAGATAAACTCCTCTTCTCATACAAGTTATTGAATCATTAATGGAATTCAGGACACATTCTAATCCTATACTTATAACTGGTTTTATGCAAGCCATTTGTAAATCAAGTACTTCTCTTGGTTATCAGGCATAATTACATGGATATAAAGTGATACAGACCTGACCTGTCCAATCACTTCCTTAATTTCTGCCTACTTCCATTTTTATAGCATTTGAACTAAAATGAATTGACAAAATTTGATTATCTTATAATTTTCTGCATTAAAAGTTGAATAATTAAAAAACTAAGCTGAACATATAAAAACTGAGAAGCAGTTTTATTTGTCTTTGATCGAGGTATACCATCAAATTTCAATTGAAATATGGAGGCTATTGTTTTCATTTCATTTTTTTTTCATTTTGAATATTTTCTACACAGTAGTAGCAACAGTTATGCAAATTACAGAAGTGAATTCCTCAGGACATATGCTTTCATAAAATATATACATTGTTATTTTTATGTTGAATATTTATTTATACAGAAGACAAATTATCAAGGGGTGTACAAAACTGCCTCATGGAGGTGACGTATCCTTAAGAGTCTCCATGCACACCCCTCAACTGAAGTTAATATTGTGGACTTAACGATGTGTAATAATTTTCTCTGACAGTGTTTGAGATTATTTTTAATTTTAACATGATTTCTGCTATGACAGGGTATAGACGATGTCTATGACAGTGCATTATGGGAGTACTACACGCCATACCACACCTTGGTGGATTTGCTGTGCAGAGTTGCTGTTAATCAGCAGAACCTCAACAGAGATGTCATTAACCTCAGTAAGTCTCCATATCAACTTGATCTTTCCTACTCCTAGATCTATCCTTCCATGTGTATTGATTGGAAATATAAAATCTGGGAAGTTCGTCATGTAAGGATCTTCAAACCGGGAACACCGAGTGCAATACAGCTTGTCGGGTAGCTTCCAGGTTTGACACGGTTCCCCACATGTAGTCACCTATTGTGTTTTCCTTACATGACGGATAGGCCTAAAATATCAGCTGAAAGCAGATTTCAGGTTTGCCAAATTTGAGATATTGTTGCAGTAAGATATTTTATTCTACATGAACATGGTGTTGAACTTGATACAGACCCTGGAGCCTTGATCTATGGTGCAATGCTGTCTTACGAGGGCCTCCAGGTCAAGTTCATGCTGAACTGCCCACCTGAGGGGTTCTCAACATCGTGATATGACTGAAATATAGTTGAAAAGGACGTTAAATCATATTCGCTCACTCACCCTGATGCTCGACTGACTTGTCACATAGATGAAAATGTGAATAGCAAATGTCATATTTCCTTCTGAGCAGAGTATCTCGTGAAGGATTGGAGGTCACTACAGACTGACCTTGGCATATTTCTAGGAAGTAAATTGATCTAGGGTATCTGTCTTTGGCATGATGCTGCCTTACAAGGGGTCCAAGTTCTATATTTAAAGATCATGGTTGAAATGTGAATAGTAGTCCTATTTGCTTGTGAGAACAATATCTGAAGAACAATTGATTTAGTCTTTGTCCTTGTGACCATGCTGCCGTAAAAGGGTATCTAGGTCAAGTTCACTCTGGATTAACCTTGACCAATGTTCAAAGGTCGGATTGTGAGCATCAGTAATAAATACATGAAAACAAAATTTGGAGAACAATTTCATAGTCATGAAATTCACACGATGCTTCCTCATATAGACCTTCATGCCAAATATACCAGAAAGCCTTGTTGAGAGAATTTGTGCAGTGAAAGCATTGCACTCTTTCAGACATGCTGTCTGGTGAGGGAGCCATTAGCTGCTCTTGCATGTACTGTTACGAGCAGCTGGCAGGTATTTTAATTCAACTCTCTCTCTCATTTATCATGAACAGGTGCTATGGTTGCCTTTGAAGGGGTGCCTCTCCATTCACCATACTTTGCCAAATTATGGTGTGAGATCTACCATTCAGAGGTAAGGTATATATCTATGGCTGTAATAATGCTCGATTCAAAGTTGATGTAACCATCTCCAAGAAATTCTGATGTAATATCATGTTAGTCTTTGCATGAATTGTCACCAGGTCAGTGATCAGTTTGTCTGTTTTTCTTTTCTTCCATTTATTTCAAAATGATTCACTTCTCTCCCCTCTCTCGGTCTCATTCTGACAGCAAGTGGATAAGGAGTGTATCAAGATGCTGTGCAATAGTAGTTTCTTCATTGACTATGTGGATGCTGTGTTACTGGATGAAAGACTCTCACTGAACAACCACATCATCTACCAGTTCTTCTGTAATTACTTCCCTAAGGTGAGTCCTCTCTTCTTCAGTTGGCATTCCTTACCTTATCTCCTCAAGCCTGGTTAGTAACTTACTATAATTAACTATTATTATTATTGTTTAGTAACTTACTATAGTTTCAGTAACTGTCTTTGTTTGTTTGTGTGTTTGTGGAGCCAGCTGTACGGTCACTGTTCGTGTGTTTGTGGAGCCAGCTGTACGGCCACTGTTCGTGTGTTTGTGGAGTCAGCTGTACAGTCACTGTTCGTGTGTTTGTGGAGCCAGCTGTACAGTCACTGTTCGTGTGTTTGTGGAGCCAGCTGTACGGCCATTGTTCGTGTGTTTGTGCAGCCAGCTGTACGGCCACTTTTCGTGTGTTTGTGGAGCCAGCTGTACGGCCACTGTTTTGGTTGAGAAGTCCTGAAACTTCGCCAAGACAGTATGGAGACTCTGGGTGTATAAAAAGAAGAAAACAACAAGGGCATCTAACCTCATTCGAGGCTGAACATTTCGTTTGCTCAGAATGCTGGGAAACTTCATCCTCATCTTGAGGCCAAGGAAATTCAAATGTGAAATTTAATGTTCACTGGAAGCTGAAAGCTGAGAGCATGAAGTGCACATTTACATATCACAATCCTCAATGTCCATCATGTGCATTTCTTTTACCTCATACAATATATGAAAAAAGCGAGGTCTGAGCCAGAACCGATACTCTCCACTACTTTTACAGCCCAAGCACCTGTTGATCCATGTTGTCTGATGATCAGTCTGTAATGTTGTATCATACATGTTGATTTGACTATATTCACTTACAGGTCCACACACAGGTTCTCAATGACCAGGGGAGATCACTCTTGGACTCACTAGTGGCCTCCGTTACAGCTGAGAAATCTGCCCTGGAGAATGTTAAATGTGAGAGAGATCTGCTGACCATTGCCCATCGTATAAATGGGGTGAGTGAAATCAAAAGATCGTTGGAAGAAAGTATTAATATCTGCACCAGTCCCAGACTATCTGCATGCGAATGCTATTGAGACCCCAAACCTAGGAGTTCATCAGATCCACCAGTCATAGATTATTGAGTTCATCAGATCCACCAGTCATAATAGATTATTGATTTAATCAAATCCACCAGTCATAGATTATTGATTTAGTCAGATCCACCAGTCATAGATTATTGAGTTGATCAAATTCACCGGTCATAGATTATTGAGTTGGTCAGATTCACCAGTCATAGATTATTAAGTTGATCAAATTCACCAGTCATAGATTATTGAGTTAATCAAATCCACCAGTCATAGATTATTGAATTGGTCAGATACACCAGTCATAGTTTTATCAGTTAGTCAGATCCACCAGTCATAGATTATTGATTTAATCAAATCCACCAGTCATAGGTTATTGAGTTAGTCTTTTCCACCAGTCAAAGACTATTGAGTTAATCAATCCACCAGTCATAGATTATTGAGCTAGTCCGATCAATCAGTCACAGATAATTGAGCTAGTCAAATGCACCAGTCATAGATTACTGTGTTAGTCACATCCACCAATCACAGATAATTGAGCTAGTCCGATGCGCCAGTCATAGATTATTAAGGGCTGCCTGGATTTCTATGCAAGTTTTATGAAAGCTATCTTCATACATGTCGACCTCCTTTCTGAAGCGACAAAGAAATATTCTTAATGGAATGGCACAGCTGGCATATTGTTTAATGTTTCTGTAGTGTTGACAATTATTGTATAATGTTTCTGTAGGACCTGAGGGCAATGTTGCTGATATTCTCGGTGCAGCCCCCCAAACAGCTGAGCAGTCTATTGATGGAAAGTCTCCACTTCATCTTGGGGGTGTGTAGATCTCATCAGTCTCAGAAGACTGATGCCCTGGTCAGACAGCGCCATCACACAGGGGATGACAAAGAGGATACAGACACAGAGAACACGCAGTCAGGTAATAAACTATTGTGGAACAGCGGGGTCATTGTCACCGAGCTGTCATTGTCACTAATTCTCCGGTAGACGCCGTCACATAAATGGACAACTAGGTATTGATGATCGTTCCAAGGTGTCCGATCACTGTTGTTATGTGTGGCATGTGGCGAAATTTTGAATTCTTTATTTGGAGACGAACATGCAAGCTCTGTGCATTATCCCATAATTGCCTCGTAAGTTGAGGCCATAGTAAAATAATGGCCTTTGATTGGTCGTATCAGTAGGTCATGTGGTTCGAGATGCGTGTTGAATAATTCTTGAAATACACACTCGATGTGGGATTTCGGCCAGAGGAACAGTTGGTGCGTGCCTCCGGATGAGCGAGAATGAGCGGGGTGAACATTTATGAACTTTCGCCAAGCTCAGAACCAGGAGCTGCTCTGTTGAAAGTCCAGGTAGCAGGAGCAAAAACAAACCAGACAGAGAAAAAAAAAAGCAATTTGATGCATGTTTGTCCAATAATGGTTTTTCAATTGATACAATTCATTTGGAAATTTTGAAAAATTATAACATTTTGAATTTTATATCTTGCCTGACCGTACCTATTTAAAGTTATTTTTTATATCCACAGAAGCGACCCCTTCCAAAAGACGACGAATCAGTGGTGATAGCAAAACAAGAGAGGAAGGAGCTGCCAAAGTGGATGATGTAGAGGATAGCAGTGATAAAACTGAGCATGGCAGTGATAAAAATGCTACAACTGAGCATGGTGGTGATAAAACTAAGTGTGATGGTGATAAAACTGAGAATGGCAGTGATAAAACTGAACATGGCAGTGATAAAACTGAGCATGGCGTAGATAAAACTGAGCATGACAATGATGAAACTGAGCAGGACAATAATGAAACTGGACATGGCAGTGATAAGACTGAACATGGTAGTGATAAGACTGGACATGACAGTGATAAGACAGGAGAAGAGAAAGCTAAAATGGACACAGCAGAGAATGAATGTGAGGTGGAGAATTCTGATTTGAAGAAGGAGGAGCGGACTTTATCAGGAGGTGGTGAGAGTCCGGATGAGAAAAGTGAATCTGCTGTATCTGAAGGTGGGAGTAAATCCTGTCCTGACTCTGCCAGTGTGAGTAAGCCCTCCACATCCACCCTCAGTGGAACAGGCCTCTCCTCCACACGACCAACTCACAAGGAAAAACCGAGCTGGATTGATTTGGTTGTTCGTCACATTGACTCACTCTTCAATCTCATTGGGAAGAAATAATATTGCATTTTCATAGTGAACTTTGGAGAACAGTGTAGAATAACTGATGTGACCTGGGACCTTTTGAGGTGTGGGAAAAACTGTCCATGATTTGTGATTGAGTTTGTGTGGATCAATATCTTAATAATGCTTTTACCTGAATCTACAGGTTTTTTTACCGGCTCCTCCAATTTGAGGCATTTTTATCATCCTTAAGTACATATTTCTCAAAATTGGGCTTTGTCATCATTGCATATCACTTATATCTGCATTACATAGCCTTCCACACAGCCTCGTGGATAAAGTTAAGATGGTGGTCTGTAGGGTCATCTGAATTTTTAGATTTATTATTTTTTTATTTTACAATTCTCAATATCTGGATTACTCTGCCTCAAAAGTGCATATTCTTGTCGCAGATTTTCATTTTAAGCTTATTTTGACCCTGTTTGTATCATTCTCGGACAAAAATTTCTTCGAAAGTCGCATTTTGGAAATTCTTTTCTAATTCGGGCATTTCTATTTCCTCACACTACTTGTTGCTTCAGATTATGGAAGCCCATTGTGTGAAACACAGATTATAGTAAATAGTAATGAACCAAAGACAATGCCCTACTACACGATCTTTCATGTACTGAGTGAATCCTGCTAGAAGTCAGTTTCAAGGGGCGAGCCATTTTGAATTTAACCATGATATTTGCATGGATGTCCAAATAGACGGAAACTGAACTGGAAATGGTAATCTTTTTGATATGAAATACCTCGAGCTAGTCAGAAATTATACTTTGACATGCCTCATTTTGGACAAGTAATGGAATACACATTTCCATGGCCTAATTCGTCAGCAGTGGTTGCCCCTTGACCGCTTGCCCACCCATAGATGATCGCATTAAGTGGTAGGCTGCTGACGGAATGTGTCATTGCATGGCAGTCACCCATGGTGCTTCATGAATGGTTACAATAAATGTAAGTTTCAGATGACCCCTCAAGGCCCCACCTTGAACTGACCGAGGCAGAGGTCCAAATAGACTGAAATGATTAGCTGTTAGTGTCAGAAAGTTTGACATTCTAATGCAGTCTGGAGCTGCAAGTAGAAGTTTATAGCTAAAAAGGGTCTTGAAAATCATGGAACATAGATACAGCTAGCTGTAACAGTCCATCATGCATTATAACTGTACAAATGTGTAATTAATCAAGGAGCATGGTCAGCCCGTGTGCATGGTCCTCTTGACTGGGTACAGGCCCAGGGGCTATGTGAAGGACTGAGAATCATTCTCTTTGTATGTTTGCAGTCTTAATGGATCCTTGTGAATATATTGTACCTGGAAGTTACCTGTTGTTTTAACTGTACATGTGTAATCTCTGGAGTAGTGTTCTTGATTTTATGACTAGTTTTACCTGAAAGTGGCATTGTGTGTAAATGATCAGGGTTCATCGCCACATGGAATATTAAGTATAAATTAAGAAGGATTATATTTTCTCTTTGAATTGATAACCTGGTTTGTACATGTGAATATTCTTGCCTCTCCTGTCCTATTATGAATGAATGAATGAATTAGTATCGAAGGATCTCTTATATACTCCTGTTAGTTACTCTACCGCTGTGAGGAACCCGCCTTCCCCCACACCCCAACCCCCCAGCCCCCCCACCGCCCCCATCACCGCCGAATGTGTCTAGCATAATTGTGGCAATGCCAGTTCTCATTGTTTTGGCTAACGACACTTGATTCTTGTTTCTTCAAAAGTTATGCGGGTGGGATCTTACTTTCCATTAATCATTACTCATTATTTAAGTAAATTTGAGCCGACATCATTTGGGAATGTTTGGGAAGGTTTAAAATGAGTTACCTCCCCTGATGGGACTTTCCATGAGAGCATATTATTTCTGTCTATCTTGCCTTTTTCATCACCAGCTTTGTGTCTTTCAGGTTGTTGAGCGAAATAGGCTGGCTTGAACATTTTGCTGATTTCAACATGTTCAAAGTGCGCTTGGAAAGTCCATCAAAGTAGTAAAAACAGCAAATAATGAAACAAAATGAGCAGTACCAGTAGGTAAAATGACATTCGGGCAGCTGAATGCAAAACAAGGAATCAAGGGCCTTACAGAGGATTTCATAATAGTTTTACCAAGATACCTTTCAGTGACGAGAAATTACATGCCTGGACTAAATCAAAACTTCACATGTGACTTTGCCCCTCCTATCTGAAGATGCCAACTTCTAATAATATGTTTATTTCATTTGGTGCTCGTTTCTATGATTCTCATTGGCTGAGTGGCTGTTTGATAATCCATCACCCAATCAGAGATCAGCATAACAGTCGAGGTTACTGTTAACTTGCAAGTTTGCAACTTCAGACAAAAACAAAACTGGCGTGTTTGTAAACATCACATCAGCCACAAATGTTACACTATTATGAAATCCTCTGTAATAAGCTTTCTTGATCGTTAGATGAATTAGCCTCATGAAAACGATTTCTTATTGGTATCCGCAGATTCTGTGCTCTTTATTGAATTCAAATTTGTGAAAGGGGGGTCACTTCACTCTACCTTTGGATTTAAGCACTCGACAGAGTCTGCTTCAGAGCTCTAAAAGATATTTGCATGAGCTCTTCCCAACTATAAGGCCTCTTAATATACATGGATAGTGAGACTGGGAGTATTCACAATGAGATGTTCAAGAAAGATATTTGTGTGCCATGTGCCTTTAGATTATTCGGCATACAGAGGTGGCGGCTCAAGAAATCTGATTGTGCGTGTATGTAATGTTTGAGTACCCCACCCCTGGGTACTGTAGTAGATGGACACACCCAGCACAGCGAGTATTAGAGCTGAGAAAAAGCAGAGCCGTTTTATTCAAATTAACACATGTTTTATTGCATTTAGGCTTCCATTTATAGATTGCATTGTAAATGAACTGGTTGATAGAAATTCATGTGATAAATTTGAACTTTATTGCAAGCTTCAATCGCTGCTGCAATAACCTAGGGATAGAATTTTTTTCATATTTTGCATCAATCCTGGAAAGTTGATTGTGCTGGTTCCCACCAATCCATACTGCTGGCAGGGCAATTGTAAATACTATCTGCTTATATATGATGTGAAATGTAAACAACATGTGCTGAAGCATTTCTATATTTGAGATGCCTTCATTCATCCTTCGTTTAATGAAGGACTATTAAAAATACCATTATCATTTACACCCATGTTTTTGTCGTGTATCTCTCTCTCCATTTAAAAGTGTATGGGAAGACATTAAAAGCGCAAGAGAAATGTAGGATTATTGTTTCACCCAAATTTGTTGGCGAAGTTTTGTTTCGTTTTAAGTATATGACCAACTTTTGGAAAGTACTTCTCACATGTACAATGACATTATTGATGAACGACCTCCCCACAGCGCATGCTCCATTCACAGGCTCACTCCACTATGACACTCACTTCCAACCAAACAACTCCCTTGGCTTTGCAAGTGGGCAAACTACTTTTCATACGATAACGCGTATCAACAAGGAAAATAATCTCGAGCATTCTTTTTTGCGCTATGTTGACAGGTGTTCAACACAGAATTGACAGGTGTTTAAATGATTGGAACAATAGAAACCTGGTGCTTTAAATATTTTGACGGTGTGCTGCTGGGATGAAAATCCTATCTGTAAATCTATTTGCTGTGGTTGATTGATGAATGCTACACAAGCTGGGATATTGTCTTGACTGCACTCCTGTGTATCCGCACATGTGAAAGTCTGTCCGCATTTAGGGAGTAGAGAATGTTCATTTGCCAGCTCTAATGGGGCTACAACATGGAGAATTTTTCAAAACAAGCTGAATTTCCTAACATCTCAAAATGAGATAAAAGTCAACAAAAGACACAACAGAATCATTTATGCGTTTTACTGGTGGTTCAAGAGTGTGATAGGACTGACCAAAAAGTTGGTTTTTTTAGATTCAATGGTTGGATGGTGCAAAGTGCTCCAGAGGTTGAAAATTATGCATCTGAAATCCCTCAAAATTCATTCTTCACTTTCAATGAAAAGGAAACTTGTAAATGGCTAATAAATGAACCTCCAATAATATTCCCTACCCTCACCCCCAGTTAACTGGAAAGTCTTAGTTTATCTGTTATACCTCGTAATATTTTCTAAGAAAGCATGGTGTCCCTTGTTTTTATCACATATTCAACAAGAACCGTATCTGTTTGTTGTTATATACATGTAGCAAAATGGGAGAAATTTGACCTCGGAA
The DNA here is from genome assembly GCA_036873755.1 of Hanleya hanleyi. Classification (NCBI taxonomy): domain Eukaryota; kingdom Metazoa; phylum Mollusca; class Polyplacophora; order Lepidopleurida; family Hanleyidae; genus Hanleya; species Hanleya hanleyi. Next base: position 86,344 of record JAVTVY010038453.1, on the reverse strand, counting down.
AGTTTGATTTATTGAGCATCAAGCAAGAAAAACATCAAATCTCGCTATGCTTTTAAGTGGTATACATGCATTCAGTGAACTGTGTGGTAGAGGAGTAACCTTTACGATTTGTGTTGTCTACAACCAGCTTGGGCTGATTCATTGGCCTAAAAATGAGAATATCATTGAACCGTTTGTGTCTGGTCAAAATCTATGACCGTTTTCTATCCACAGTTGGAATTTTTGTGAGTGGATACACTGGGTGGAGATGTGTAGCTTACCGTGCCTAAATTAAGGTCGAAGGTCACACAGACGGCGGACAGGCAATCGGAATCCAGTATACTCCAATATGTACGGGGGTATAAAAAGTGACAAGCTATCCACATAGCTGTGGGCGAAAAATATGTAAAATTGTGATGTCAGATGGTCAGATTTGCAACATCACGCAAAATGTCCATATGATGCTCTTAACTTGATAGAAGGCAAACCGTTTCAGCTGGGGACTTCAAATTTGACATGGAGGATTGTTGTGTGGTCAACAACAAGCGTTTTGAATTTGGGTACATCACAATGATTTTTGTGGTTTCCATGGCAACATCACGCAAAATGTCCATATGGTGATGTGAATGCGATAAAAGCCAAACAGTTTCAGTTAGGGACTTCAAATTTGGCATGCAGGATTCTTGGGTGGTCAACCACAAGCCTATTAAAGTTGCGCACATTGTGATGATGTTTGTGGTTTCCATGGTAATGTAATGCAAAATGTTCATATGGCAATGTGAATGTGATAAAAGCCAAACAGTTTCAGCTAGAGATTTCAAATTTGCTATGTAGCATTGTTGGGTGGTCATCCACAAGCCTATCAAAGTCGGGCTCTGATTCTTAGAGAGATACAGCGATGTCCTCTAAGTACTTCAGGAGTGACAGCGAAACTACCCTACCTCATCGCCCATTCCATGGTCTAGCAGTGTATTATAAACCAACAAAGCTTGTGCAGCCACCAACAACAGAGAACAGTGCAGAAATAGAGATCCTTGTCTCATTGGCCAGACCATCCTCCTCACAGCGCATGCTGCATTTCACAAGCTCATTTGCCTCCAATAGCTGAAGTTGACCTTTACTACGTTGCTATGACGTATAGGGGTAAACCCACATATGCATGGTTCAGTTCGAATCCGGCCGAACAACTCCTTCAGTGTTGCACATGAGCGAACTACTTTTCATATGCTCTGTCCAGATAAACAGGGAAAATAACTCCAGATAATTCTTTTTAACGCTAGGTCAACAGAGGTAGTATGCAGACTTGAAAAGTAACCGAAATGTTCGACAAACAGTTATTTTACTATATATGATGTCACTTCCGGCGATGTGCGCGAAGGCCCCGAATCCGGTCCAAAAATCTGACTGGTGGCTGGGGTATTATTTGTGGTCAGACTTCAGGATAGTACATCAGTCACTATGCTTGCTGTATACAGACCACCTTCCATTCCTATTGCCAGTCTTATTGATGGCCTCTACACCACTTTTCAGCGAATATTGTTGTTCTACTTAGAGACTTCAACGATGACTTTGCTGTCAACTCCGCTGAAACAGCCAAGATAAACCACTTCTTGCAAGAGCATGGGCTCTTTCCCATAATCCGCACCCCAACCACAGATCTTAGGACAACCGTTGACCAGATTTTCACCAATTTTAAACTCACAGATATACAATTTGGTGTCCATGAAACGTATCATTCATATCACATTGCTGTTTGTATTGCCATCCATCCATCCTCATCCTCGGAATCCGCTAGATCACAGATGGGAAGAGACATACATTCAACAGGTACACAGGGATTCATACAGTTTTTGCTATCAAAAAACTCTATATTACTAGGCTTCCAATGAGAATCGGAAGACTTATTATTATTCAGATTATTATTAGAGTTCAAAGCCAGAATGGCTCGAAGCCTTCTGTTCAGAATATTTGAGTTCTTCTGCCATATTTTTCGCATGCGATATATCAAATTATTTATTATAGTCCTCCAATGCATCCAACATCCCACACTGAATTTATCGTATTTTAATCTTCTGCATTCAACCAAATCTTTCAGGCTTCATTTTACATATGCATTTTCCACTCATTGTGTAGGCCTACCAATATACACTGACTAAAACTGTCTGGCCGAGGGGTTGTTGCACCTTTTAGGTGCTGCCTAATGTTCTGTTTGCTGGGGCTTTTGTGCAAATCCCAAAAAGAAGGCTGTACTTTTCTCATATTGTTCATAATTTTCATAGTATAGCTTTCATTTATCAGGGGGCTAGGACACATTTTGTTGTTGTTGTAATACAAATTATTTTCGTTACCAAGTTGGATAGATTCATTTCATGCACAACTAATACATCTTAAAGTTGTTTCATACATTTATTCAGAAGATAAAACAAGTAAACATTGGCTTTATTCAGTGTATCACTCAAAAATAAAGCCTGTGTATACTATAAACATAGATCTATAAGGTTTACTGCCGATAAGTGGCACATTTGGATACCAAACTACTATTAATAAGTGTTCCCAAGGCACGGAAATTTCACAAATTACAACTGACGAGTAATTTGGTAGAGGTATGGCGTATCACGTTGGGCACACCGGTTCTCATCAGATCACAACATTGAGCTCGTTCAATACTTGGATGAGTGACAGTGTTGTACTGGCTGGGCTGATCAGTGTCCAGGATAATAGGAACTGTGGACACTCTCATGTTCTGGCACATGTAGGCACCGTCGTGATATGACTGAAAAAATATTGAAAACGACGTTGAATCCTACTCACTCACTCACCCTTTGGTAAATGGTAATTCGCAAGCAGAAAAGGTTGTGGAGATTTAATCATTTTCCAGCAATCATTTATCTCCCCTGTCCACTACCTTTGCAGAAAAACAATTGATGCATGTAATATGTAGATCAGGGAAAATGCTAGCAACATTCCATGAATATTTTGGAAGTAGAATGGAAAGAAAACATTTCTGAATACAGGGAAATTATTATGTAATGATTCGACCATCACTGGATTTTAGAAACTTACCGCAAGGCGGCCCATAACAGATAATGTTGGAATTAATCCATGGTATAAATGAACAGAAAAGTGGACAGACGAGGACCTGACCAATCAAACATAAAAAGGCACATCTACAGTTTAATTCTATATTGCACAGATGTTTTATTAGCCTGCCTTCATCAGTTCTCAAGATATGGAGTCCGGACGAAAGAGGACAAACAAATGGATGTATGGGGCGACAATGATACCCCTGAGCCAAATCGGTCTGAGGGGTAATAGGGTCCTTGTTGAAGAACATCAAGCAATTGATGGCAACATGCAATTAATTGGTGACAAAATTGACAGTTTAATCTAGTAGTGAATCAGAAAATATAGGTCAATCGGACTAATTCGTAGAAGGTTTCTGTACCATGATCACATGCCTATGTGCTTTAAGTTTGGTGGTAATGATCGACATAGATAATATTACATAGGTACAGGATCACAATACTTCAATGCTAATTTTGGCTGAAGCCCATATGTATCCAGTCAGTTAGCCTAGCCACTCAGTGTTCTTTAAATCCATTACAATCCAATCCATCACTCTCTGTAGTGTATCTCAAAACCATTACAACACCCCTCTCTAGTGTATCTCAAAACCACTACAACACCCCTCTCTGTAGTGTATCTCAAAACCATTACAACTCTCCTCTCTGTAGTGTATCTCAAAGCCATTACAACACCCCTCTCTGTAATGTATCTCAAAACCATTACAACACCCCTCTCTGTAGTGTATCTCAAAACCATTACAACACCCCTCTCTGTAGTGTATCTCAAAACCATCACAACTCTCCTCTCTGTAGTGTATCTCAAAGCCATTACAACACCCCTCTCTGTAGTGTATCTCAAAACCATTACAACTCTCCTCTCTGTAGTCTATCTCAAAGCCATTACAACACCCCTCTCTCTAGTGTATCTCAAAACCATTACAACACCCCTCTTTGTAGTGTATCTCAAAACCATTACAACTCTCCTCTCTGTAGTGTATCTCAAAGCCATTACAACACCCCTCTCTCTAGTGTATCTCAAAACCATTACAACACCCCTCTTTGTAGTGTATCTCAAAACCATCACAACTCTACTCTGTAGTGTATCTCCAAGCCATTACAACACCCCTCTCTGTAGTGTATCTGTCATTACAACACCCCTCTCTGTAGTGTATCTCAGTCATTACAACACCCCTCTGTAGTGTATCTCAGTCATTACAACACCCCTCTCTGTAGTGTATCTGTCATTACAACACCCCTCTCTGTAGTGTATCAGTCATTACAACACCCCTCTCTGTAGTGTATCTGTCATTACAATACCCCTCTCTGTAGTGTATGTCATTACAACACCCCTCTCTGTAGTGTATCTCAAAGCCATTACAACACCCCTCTCTGTAGTGTATGTCATTACGACACCCCTCTCTGTAGTGTATCTCAAAGCCATTACAACACCCCTCTCTGTAGTGTATCTCAAAACACTTACAACACCCCTCTCTGTAGTGTATCTCAAAACCATCACAACTCTCCTCTCTGTAGTGTATCTCAAAGCCATTACAACACCCCTCTCTCTAGTGTATCTCAAAACCATTACAACACCCCTCTTTGTAGTGTATCTCAAAACCATTACAACTCTCCTCTCTGTAGTGTATCTCAAAGCCATTACAACACCCCTCTCTCTAGTGTATCTCAAAACCATTACAACACCCCTCTTTGTAGTGTATCTCAAAACCATCACAACTCTACTCTCTGTAGTGTATCTCCAAGCCATTACAACACCCCTCTCTGTAGTGTATCTGTCATTACAACACCCCTCTCTGTAGTGTATCTGTCATTACAACACCCCTCTGTAGTGTATCTCAGTCATTACAACACCCCTCTCTGTAGTGTATCTGTCATTACAACACCCCTCTCTGTAGTGTATCAGTCATTACAACACCCCTCTCTGTAGTGTATCTGTCATTACAATACCCCTCTCTGTAGTGTATGTCATTACAACACCCCTCTCTGTAGTGTATCTCAAAGCCATTACAACACCCCTCTCTGTAGTGTATGTCATTACGACACCCCTCTCTGTAGTGTATCTCAAAGCCATTACAACACCCCTCTCTGTAGTGTATCTCAAAACACTTACAACACCCCTCTCTGTAGTGTATCTCAAAACCATCACAACTCTCCTCTCTGTAGTATCTCAAAGCCATTACAACACCCTCTCTGTAGTGTATCTCAAAACCATTACAACTCTCCTCTCTGTAGTCTATCTCAAAAGTACAACACCCCTCTCTCTAGTGTATCTCAAAACCATTACAACACCCCTCTCTGTAGTGTATCTCAAAACCATTACAACTCTCCTCTCTGTAGTGTATCTCAAAGCCATTACAACACCCCTCTCTCTAGTGTATCTCAAAACCATTACAACACCCCTCTTTGTAGTGTATCTCAAAACCATCACAACTCTACTCTCTGTAGTGTATCTCCAAGCCATTACAACACCCCTCTCTGTAGTGTATCTGTCATTACAACACCCCTCTCTGTAGTGTATCTCAGTCATTACAACACCCCTCTCTGTAGTGTATCTCAGTCATTACAACACCCCTCTCTGTAGTGTATGTCATTACAACACCCCTCTCTGTAGTGTATCTCAAAGCCATTACAACACCCCTCTCTGTAGTGTATCTCAGTCACTACAACACCCCTCTCTGTAGTGTATCTCAAAGCCATTACAACACCTCTTTGTAGTGTATCTCAGTCATTACAACACCCCTCTCTGTAGTGTATCTGTCATTACAACACCCCTCTTTGTAGTGTATCTCAAAGCCATTACAACACCCCTCACTGTAGTGTATCTCAAAGCCATTACAACACCCCTCTCTGTAGTGTATCTGTCATTACAACACCCCTCTCTGTAGTGTATCTCAAAGCCATTACAACACCCCTCTCTGTAGTGTATCTGTCATTACAACACCCCTCTCTGTAGTGTATCTCAAAGCCATTACAACACCCCTCTTTGTAGTGTATCTCAAAGCCATTACAACACCCCTCTTTGTAGTGTATCTCAGTCATTAAAACACCCCTCTCTGTAGTGTATCTCAGTCATTACAACACCCCTCTCTGTAGTGTATCTCAAAGCCATTACAACACCCCTCTAGTGTATGTCAGTCATTACAACACCCCTCTCTGTAGTGTATCTCAAAGCCATTACAACACCCCTCTCTGTAGTGTATCTCAGTCATTACAACACCCCTCGCTGTAGTGTATCTCAAAGCCATTACAACACCCCTCTTTGTAGTGTATCAGTCATTACAACACCCCTCTCTCTAGTGTATCTCAAAACCATCACAACTCTCCTCTCTGTAGTGTATCTCAAAGCCATTACAACACCCCTCTCTGTAGTGTATCTCAAAGCCATTACAACACCCCTCTCTGTAGTGTATCTCAAAGCCATTACAACTCCCCTCTATGTAGTGTATCTCAGTCATTACAACACCCCTCTCTGTAGTGTATCTCAAAGCCATTACAACTCCCCTCTATGTAGTGTATCTCAAAATCATAACTCTCCTCTCTGTAGTTTATCTCAAAACCATTTTCGAGTCCCTTCAACTCGCCATCATCATTATTTTGTATCAACATACTGCTCCATGCTTGCCTAATAACTCGAGTAAGCCAAAATCTGATTGACGGCCCAAGAAAGAATTATTCCCTCCTGATTGGTTCACTGAATCTCTTTAAGTAATCCGGAGCCGACTGTACGACAAGGAACTGGGCAAGCTATGTGTTAGAGATGTAAGGTGGACAAATCTTGCTTTGTAATTGCACATTTATTTGTAAAATGCAAGAAATGAATATCCAATACATACACAATATTATTTACATAAGAAATTGTGGAATTGTCTTATCATCCCTAAATAGTAACAATCAAAATCACTGAATGTCTACAATCAATCCGGCACAGCTATGTGTATACCAGATATTAACTGACTTAGTCTTCAAAATAATCAACTCTACATGTTCAATGAGAAATTTAAAACGACAGTCAGGTGCATGATGGTTCATGTAAGATGACATCAATTCATGAGATTTTCTTCTTTCGAAATAGAAGGCAATGATACGAGTATCCTGTGTATATGCCACCAATAAACAGAGACATTTGGATTGGCTTTGTCCGTCCATCCGTGTCCAGATATAGATCTGCGACAGTTTACTATCTACAGTTGCAATTATTTTATGACTATACACTAGGTGATGACGATGCATCGCATACCAAAATTGAGGTCAACATTAAAGATCATTAAAGATCCAGTTCAAGGTTGTGCCTTAAAATCAAGAGAGAAGGGACAACAGACACCCTGTTGATTTTGAAACTAAAAGGTCAAAGGTCACTGAAATTCCTAACATGGTAATATGCTGATCCTCAGCAGCATGCTCCATTGTGTATAATATACTCTGTTTATAGCAAAACAAGACATATAGGTGTATATGTAAATAAATTCTACTCTAACCATCCCATTCAGGTACGACAGTAAACTTTACGATACACAACCCAGTTCAATGGAGGATTCTTCATAAAGCTAATTTTGTTTTCATGCTCTGCTTATAAAGCCAGATGATTGACAGTGGGAATTGGCAATGGATCGTAAGACTAAGCAAAGTTAACTCCCTTGACCAAGACCAGAATTGCAAACCTTAATTTGTCTAACGTATGATGTTAAGTGATAGCAATTAGTGTTGAAAAATAAAAGTTTTGGGGCATGAACAACTATGATTTCACATATATCACAGCCTTAAATCAGGGTTATTGGGTACTTCTGGAATCATATGAAAACATGAAACAAGGACTGAGCTATATTGTTATGTAATGACGTCATAAATGATCAATGACACTATTCATGCATTTATTTTAAGCAAGAAATCTTGTGTAGTAATTTTGTAGATTAGTCACAATACTTCGGCAGAAACAACTATACAAATACAGACTGGATAATGTTAGATTCAGTTCCAGGGTGCTGTGACCTTAATCTTTGATCGACTGACCTATCAATAGAGCGCACGCTATTACGTAGGCCAAATACATATTCAGTGAAAATTTGGAGTGGATTGACTGTCAGAATGCTTTCAAAGTTATCAAGCAAACAAGAATTTGTGACACAGGCACACACACAGAGTCACTGGAATCTGGCAGGGATAATACACTAGAGACCAATGTGTCCTCAGAAACACTTATGCCCTGTCCTGTGCACCCACCATGTGTGCTGTATGAGCTGAGCCATATCCCATGGCCATCATGAAGACCACAGACCTCAAAGTAATTTTACTTCTTTGCAGTCACATGGTCTGTGAACTGTCAAGATCAATAGAGCATATCTTAAAATACCTTCGCCTCTGAATTATTGCTCCCCAAATCAATAGGCTTTTGCAGATCAACACAGACAACACACTTGTGAACTTTCCTGAAGATGGTGAAGCATGACCAAGATATCATCCAGAAAAATTTAAGCATTCCATAAGGACGGCCATCATCAAAATGACCGTTGACCTTCAAATAATTTGACCCCTTTGCAGTTACATGGTCAACATTTCTGTTTAACTGCAAGAGCATACCTCAATGTTCTTTGGTTGACATTGACCTTTCAACCCAAAATAGGCTTTTTCAGGATAACACACCTTTGAACTCTGAAAAATCTGTGCAGCGTGACTCAAGATCTCATTCATACAAGCTTCATAAACATACTTCTTCATTCCAGTAGGATGGTCATCGTGAAGTTGACCTTCGACCTCCTTTCAGTTACATGGCCAATGTTTCTGTGAATTGAACCTGACCTCAAAATATGATATATCATCTACAGTGACCAAGTCTATTTACCCAAGAATCAACAGGCTTTTGAACCTACAAGATCAGTGACTGAAGACATTGTCTGGACAAGCTTAAGCATTATGGAGGTCCATAGGTATAGCAACATGTGTTATCCTACAAAAGATATCAATATACATAATGAGAATTTAGTCTAGAATAAACTGTCAGGATCAGTTAATTTGTATATGCTTCCCGTTCATCACAAGTGGCATGAAGTCTAGCTTTAATCTGAAAACATATAGCAATAACTAGAATTTGATCTTGATAAAATAGGTCAAGGCCGGTCAACTTGAATAGGCATCTAGTCAATCACCAGTGGCATATATACTCTGTGGTGTGAATTTGGAGAGCATAGCCAGGATCCCTTAAAACGTTGTAATAACTAGGATTAGACCTTGATAAAATAGGTCAAGGTCAGTAACATTTGAAAGTTTTTTAATCAACCACCAGTTGCATATGTAGTATGAATTTGGACAGCATTTATGTAATCCATCAATAGACATCACCAATACAAGAATTTGATCTTCATAAAATAGGTCATGGTCAAAGCCTGACGGGACATATTGTGCCTCCTTCAAGACCTATTGTGTTAACAAACAAGATGAATGGACCATGCATTACAATACACTTTGGACAAAATCAGCCACCACCAACCATATCTCAAAACTGTACTTATAGCACGAGTTTCAATGATTTAGTGATTTTGGCCACAGAGACCTTGACCTTTCAGTCCACACAATTCAGAAAAGTCAGCTCGGCAAAAATAATGTCATATTAAAATAATTCCTATTTAACACCATGTTAAATATTGCTGAGGTGAACTGATTATGCCACGGCATTTACCTCGGCAATTGCTGATTGCTGAGGTGAATTGTGTGGGCTGCCTTTTGACCTAAAAATTTATCGGGTTCGTATTTGCCCCATGGTTAAGTTTTACTCAAAGTTTGGTACCAATCCAAGACCTAGAATGGACTGATGGTCATATAAAACCTGAAGGTGCTTTTTGAAGGAAGAGAGGGAACCAGAAGGTGAATGAATAAGGGTTGACATATACACCAGGATAATACTGTCCACAGTTTCTAATTTCACTACCCCATCTAGGAGTTAAAATAATCGAGCACCAAAGCCAAAACAGTTCCGCATTCTTTGCCAGTAGTGTTCTTTCCAGCCTGCCATAGTTTTTTCATAGTCACTTTCTGGAATTCCAGTTTGCGTCAAAGTTAATTCTGTAACACCCTCATTATCTTTGAGTTCAATTATTACGTCAGAATAATGCTTCGCAGGCCAGGAACTGTAACGCCATCTTTTAACAATCTTCTCATCTGATACCTAGACAGAAAGGGGAAAACAACATGATTCATTAACATAGATACTGATATGCATCACCTGTTAAGAATAATACTTCTGGAAAAATTTGGGGTTCATGATCAAGCCCTTTAGACTGCCGCAATTCAACCCTGAAACCAGCCTGCAAGTCACAAGACATTTTAGATGACATTGTTTGAAGGATGAATTTTGATGAACCCGCACAATCTGATAGCTGGCCATCAGTAGACTTACATATTCTGATATTGTTAGGATGTACGATTTCAAAGTATTTCAGATTGGGGAAAGAACATGGAGTGGAGTGGGGTGGAGTGGGGGATGCTCCCATAGACAGTGGATGAGTTAAGTAATAGTGCAGCATGATGTGTGCTCCCTCAGATATGGGGTCGGGCGAACAGTGGGGACATTGAAGGGTTGTGGGTTAGGCATGGCTTAGTTTAAGAGCCAATTTTGGCAGAAGCCCACATTTATGTGCAGTGCAAGTTCAGTAAGTCTAGCCATCATCATTCTCAAGTTATGGTGAAATGAACGGACATACATACATGATGACAATACCCCAAGGACAATTTTGGCTTAGTCCATGACCAGATGTGTGTTCAATTGAAGTTCATTAAGGGTAGGCCTTATCATGCTTGAATTATGGTGGTGATAATCAGAAAGTGACTGATGAACAAATTTGGCCCAGTGGCCTAGAAAAAAAAGCCAATCTGACCGACCACATGCATTTGTGAAGTAAGATTGATGCTGCTAGGCTGGACGAGGGGTAAAAACTAATTCTGATGCACCCTAGTGACAAGTAAACATGATTATTTCCTAACTAGATTTTTGTTGTTGTAATACTGCTGATATTCTATTAAAGAGAGAGAGAGAAGAGGGAGAGAATTTGGCTTAATGTCACACTCAAGTTTGTTTCACTCATATGGTGACAGTCAGTTTGGTTGGTGGAGGAAGCCAGAGTACCCGGAGAGAACCACCGCCGTTCGGCGAGTAACTGACAAACTTTCACACATGGACCAGCTGGGCTCGAACCCGTGCCGGTTCAGCAGTGTGAGGCTAGCGGTCAGCAGCGAAGCGCCTTAGACCACTCGGCCACCGAGGGCCCCGAGAGAGAGAAGAGAGAGAATTAAGGTTTAACATCGCGTTCAGCAATATTCTAAGAACAACAATGATGAGGTAACTTGTGGATAAGTCCAATGTAATAACCACAAGGTTAAGGCGTCTGTTTTCCCTGCAAATTTATTATATTATATTGAAATTTTTCTCGTCAATACCTATCACACGACAGTTTGAAGGATATGAGCTGATATACCACAGGCGCTTGTACTTTTGAACAGATTAATTTTATTCATTTACAGAATACATAGTAGTGTTTTATGGTGGCTGATTACAAGCTGATGGCGGATGTATGAAGACTGTAGATGTTAATGTGTGAATACTTACCAGCTCAACAAACTCGCCCACAACATTACCACCAAACAGAGAAAACTTCCCCCCTTTGTCTGCAGTGATCGTACTCTCACCACCTGCATAGGCCTGGACCATCTGAAAGCAAAACACAAATAACAAGAGCCCAAGGGGCTTCAATATACGCCCGTATATCTGGAATTACATTGGTTCAAATTTCAAGGTTGTTTAATAGCCTTGATTTCAATTGATCTAGCAATTCAGAGAAAGGTCTACAATTTTTTGCTTATGAGAATGTAACATATATCACATCTTATATTGAATGATAAACTAAAATGAGCTTAACTCTTGGTAACTAGTTGACCTTGAAGCAAGAGCTGAGAGCTCACATATCCCTCACTGAAATCGACAACAGTCAAACACAAGAAAATAGTAGTTTTCCTGCAAATGGATTCCTTTCAGACGAGAGAATTTTTCATGAAGGAAGAAGAAATTGATGAAGTAAACCTTTGTTCTTGAGTTAATAAACAGGTGTGAAGTTCATAAAGGATTATTCTCCCCATTAAATTAGTAAATGTATGGTTTTTATTTCATAACAGTTTAACTAAATGAAGCGTTTCAAACATGGGAGACAACTCCCACAGGACAATACCATATAAATGCAGGGGAAAGAACTTCGAAAATTCCAACAATATTCAAACACATTTAGTCAGCTAAGCTTGATTCAGTTTTGGGGGACTGCGACCTAGACCTTTGACAAATTGATCTCATATGTATGGCTCCATTTTGCCATGCGAGTAAGGTATACTCAAAGTTTGGTACCATGACATCCATACCTTGAAACTAGAGCTATCGCATGGACGACAAATGTTAATGGATGAATGGACAGAACGCAACATCGCATTACACGACCTCGTCTTCGACCGGCATATGTAAATGTGACTTTTAATGATTTCTGATTTTGGGGTCACAGTGACCTTGACCTCAATTTTGGTACACAACACATTGTCTTCCCTCAATCTATCAATGCACACAAAAAATCATGATTTTTAATGATTTCCTGATTTTGGGGGCACAGTGACTTGACCTAAATTTTGGTACATGACAAACCATCTCCCCTCAATTTCTCAATGGACACAAAAATTCATGATTTTGAACAATTTCACGATTTTGGGGTCACAGTGACCTTGACCTTTGACCTACATTTTGGTATGTGACACATCGTGTCCCCCTAATGTATCTACTGACACAAAAAATGTTATTTTTAATAATTTCCTAATTTTGGGGTCAGTGACCTTTGATCTTGACCTAATTTTTGGTACGCATCACTTCATTTCCGCCTATTGAACCCACTCACAAAAAATTAGAAATTTTTAACGATTTCCTGATTTTTCAATCACACTGACCTTTGACCTCTGACCTTGACCTACATTTAATATGCAACACATCGTTCCCCCCCTAGGGCATCCACCACCAAAAATTAGAACTTTAGATAGAAAACTGTCAACGATCAATGATTTCCTGATTTTTGGCAACAGTGACCTTTGACCTCTGATCTCGACCTCAATTTTGGTACGCGACACATCGTCTCCACCTGGCGTATCCACTCACAAAAAATTGCAACTGTGGATAGAAAACGTTCATAGATATAGACTGGACACGAACACTTCAGTGATTTCCTCTTTTTTAGGCCAGTGACCTTAGACCTGTGACCTCGACCTTCATTTTGGTACGCGACACATCGTCTCCCCGTAGGGTAGCCACTCACCAAAAATTGGAGCTGTGGATAGGAAACTCCCAGATATAGACCGGACACGAGAACCGGACAGACGGACAGACAGAGACGGAAACCGCCATCACATAATACGACCGCCTTTTGGGCGGGCGTATAATAAATGAAAGTACTCAAAGTACTGATGTCTGGATCGCCAATAATGGATTTAAAGTTTCAAAACGTTTCAACGTTTCAGCAGTCGATAGCAGATGTATGGATAAATGTGGAGATTTTCTCCAATTTGTGGACGAGTCTGTTTGGGAAATCACAACTGGAACACAATTTAGTCTTCAAGGAAGTGAACTTGTGAAGGCGGTTCATTTAGAAATATGCTAGGTCTTCATGGTAGCAAGAAACTATCTACAGTGATATGGTTAAAAGTGGATTGTCTGCGTCAATGCCTTCTACCAGTTTTTGCGAGCAGATTTTCATAATTCATGCAATTTTATTGTGACAAAGTGACAAATATGCAAGGAGACTGGATAGTTTTATTAATGTGTTTTTATTTGCGTAGCACAGATATTTGCAAGAGCTGCATGAGTTTGTGTATAGTAAATTTGTTTGTTGACAACGTGCGAAAATTCCTGTTGTTGTTGCTGTACGATCATTGCGTATATAATTTAGTTTGAAAAAGTTTGAACACCACCAACAACAAAACTTTTCGAAAGCGGTACCTGACAAATAAATTCTGTTGTTTCCACTTTCGAAAAGTTGTGTTGTTGTTCAAACTTTTTGAAACTAAATTATATTCGGAGAGCAGAGTCCCCCGGAATACATAAATTTGCAGTGGACAGGATCCGGTCAAGTTCACAAGACGAGAAAAATGTAAATACTATTGTTGTTGCTTCGACACATATGTCCTCTGGAAATATATTCCATGCAGTATGCGTACACATTAAAATAGTAACGAACGCCGACTTCACGGGAAAGAACGTACGAGTGTTGAAAACTGGTGACTTCATAATCCCAGAACCTGAACCTGTCAAGTGCGACAGTCGGAATAAGATTTGCAACGTATGATCGTACAGCAACAACAACAGGGATTTTCGCACAAATTGTCTCTCCAACGCTATCGTTGTCAACAAACAAATTACGAACTATAAACACCAGGCATATATAAGTAATCTTGAGAACTTACCACAAACTCACGCAGCTCAGACGAATTGAACAAACACCACGAGGCAGGCAGCTTTCCGCAAAATGGTACATCTTCAGAAAATTTATGACCTAGGCCTATCCCAAAGTTCACAAGATCATTATTATTTAGCATCATCAGATAAACAAGACTAGTACGATCAGACAACATGAAGGCGAAAATACTGTATAATTGACGTAATTCGTTGTTTTCCGCGTTTCAATGGTTGATCTTCAATGCAGAATCTAGGTCAACTAAATTTATAATGTCTGCTGCTTCAAACGAGTAGGCCTACAAGTACGTTCAGTTTTCTTTTTTTAACAACAAAACTTGCATAAAGTTAGCAACAAAAGTACATATCATAGGGCGTATGAACAGTACTATGTATTGAATGAAGAACAGAAATGCTGCAAATCCCCTGACCTGATCATGAACATGTCACGCTAAGAACCTTGGAATAGGTCATAAATTTTCCGAAGATGTACCGTCTTGCCAGCTTTCCACCACATTACCAGGTCGGCGGAACCAGACAATGCAGACCAAAAAAATAGTCCACGGATTCAAGCAATCCCTGGGCGAAGAAATGAATATGAAATACACTCAAATTCAGATTTCGTTTTGTTTCTAGTTCACATGAAACGATTACGACTGTTTTTTTCTTCATTTTCTGGTTAATACCCTGATATAAGACTCAACACAGTGAAAATCACTGGCGGAGTGATACAGGTTAACCCAGGGTCATCACATTATAGTGCACGTACCAATTTGCATAAATTTCGTGAGTGGCAGCATAGTCTGGTCGACACCGCTACGCGGTGACGATCCAGACAAAAATAGCTATCCTGTCCAAGGTTCATGACATCCTCTGAATGATGATCCCGCCTCTCAACAGTTATTAGATACCCTTATTGACATTTTTTTCAGTGTCCGGTCACTTTACTGGACCCCTTAGCTATCCTGACGAATTTTGAGACAAATGCATTAAAAAGTGAAATAACGTAAATCTGGAGGCGGAGAATGAACAGATGCATTCCGAACGGCATCGCCAGCAATAGCTAATAATTATGCTAATACAGCCCAAAAATATCATATTTAACTCATTCATTACCAACGACGCCAAAAGGCGACAAAATAATTCCGTCTCAACCCCGTTGACGACTTTTGGCGTAATTTCTTAGAGCCTCCCCAACCCCAATGATGCTTTACTGTCAAATAAAACCCCACTCCGTCTGCAATGTAGCATTTTACGCGAGCACCTAGAGTAAAAATTGCCCAAATTTATATATTTTTGAAAAGCCTGAACCTTCACCATTCGGATTATCAAAGAATATTTTCATTTGACAAACAAATAAACGAGATCGAGAGTGAAACGAACAAATAATGGGGAAAATGTGGAACTACAAAATTTTCACAATTTTACCGTGTCAGTAAATGTTGCTGCAGAATGTAAATTCACTCTCCCGTTCAAATCTCTCCGAAGCGCTGAAGTGTCGATGTGGTTCATTGCAATTGGCGCATACGACAGATTATGACGGGAAAAAAAACCCTCAAACTCTTTGCAATTTAGTGAAGTCTCTCCTCTCAAGCTGCGTTTATTCTGACAAATGTCCACGGATAAATGAGTATTCATCGGTTATTTCTGGGCATTGTAATCAAAGAAATATACGCTCACAATCTTCGGAAATTACGTAGGACTGTGCATTTTTTAAAAATTTTACATGGTTGTTGTTGTTCATTGAAACATCCGGCGATTGCCATTGGCAGTATCATTTTGCAAATTACGAACGTGTCGGTGAGTTTACTGATTTTTATTTGGAATAAAACTGCATTTCTTGAGGAAAATAATACACACATATAGTTTTTGCTGAAATATATTATTTAAAAAGGACATAAAGCAATAAGTTTCAGAATGTCTGGGATCTGAAATGCAGACAAAAACACATAAACGCCTTCTGTTTTGGAGATAATTATTCAACTTCACTGACTGCCCTGAGCTGGAAGCAGTGGGGTCCAGGCTAAGAAAACTATCTAGGGCTGACAGCTAGGATAAGCTGCAGTACTGAATGAGTTAATGGGTATACCTAGAACACAATGTAACGTGCCATTGTATATATTTTTGCGCTGGGCTGAAGACAATTTCCTGACGAAATTTGAGGTTAGGC
Source organism: Hanleya hanleyi (assembly GCA_036873755.1). Lineage (NCBI taxonomy): Eukaryota > Metazoa > Mollusca > Polyplacophora > Lepidopleurida > Hanleyidae > Hanleya > Hanleya hanleyi. The sequence continues at coordinate 69,654 of JAVTVY010038453.1, read as the reverse complement.
AATCAAACATCATTTTACAGGAAAAATGGAACAATAATAATTTGATTGCATAGTTACACCAAGCAGACTTGTTGTTTTGAGGACTGGGTAAAATCTTTTGGAATGTATCATCAATGTACACTGTACCTCTTGTATTGTCAGTGCTCTGTACACATCTGCAGCTCGACATTTGAATGTTTCTTTTGTTATGAGTTTCTTTGTCCGCACTTTGGTGCCCAGGGACAGTGACTGTGAGACGGTGTTCCCGCTTACAATTTTATTCATTTCTTGTTTCGCAACATTAACCTGAAATGCAAAACAAAATGTTCAAGCAGATTTTCACGTCTAGTTTTCAACTCAAGTTCATGTACATTACTGGTCTATACTGGAAGCAATCTGTAACATACAGAGAATCAAATAGGCTTATTTATTCAGGAGTTAGAGGTGTACTCTAAAGTCCATCACAATTCAAATCCTTGAACTAGACTGCAGCATATTTTAGCATAGGCATAACAATTTTCAAAATATTTCTTGATTTTGGGCGACTGTGACCTTGACCGTTAGAACTGAAAATGAATTTTGTTCCTCTTTATCCTACAGGTGAATACCCAGAGATCGGAACTAATCAATAACTCGGAACCAGACATATACCACTGACAACAAATGTTAAACGATCTGATGAAAAGACAGAACAGATGACTATTAAGGGTTGATGCGCATGGATCAGCACAGCTGACCAGAAACCAGAGACTTGTGTTTAACCCAACATAGTTAACAACCACTTACTGTACATTTCTGAGAAGATTTTGTACGCGTTTTTTCTTCTTTTGTTGGCAGGATAATCCCCTGACTGAAACCTGATAAAACAAAGAAAATAGTTGAATAGTTCAAACAGTCTCCATAAAATATGAGATGAGACGACTAATTTTTGTTAGGCTTCTAGAATACAACCTAATAAAGTTCTGAAGATATTGCTGTAACGGTAACCATCAAGAAAATATCACAAAACCAGAAATGATTAATTCCCATATAATACTGTGTAAAACCTATGCCAGATAACATGCTGGGATCACTCATCATCCTTGTACATGAGAGGAGTGTGTGCGACAAGATGCTGACCAATCATGTCGACACTCGATAAAAGCAACTGGGGGGGAATTTTCACCCCTTGATCGAGTTATATGAAATCCTCTTAATCCCAAAACAGACATGGGATCACAGAAACAACATACAGTGTCACATGAATGTTCCCAAAACCTGAAATCCTTACGTTCTTTCAATTGGTGTATATATTTTTGTAGCTGTTGTCGTATAAGGGTCGTGCCAGACTTCCTCATGAGTTCCTTCAGTCTGTATGCCTCATCTGAACTCTTCTCCACAGTCAGTTCAATCTGAAAGTACACAAGTTCCATGCAGAGCCTATCAACTCACACCTTCGCACATATTCATAGCAAGTCCAAAATTTTAAGAAAAAAAATTATCGAAATTGAGAGTCGAAATTATCAAGTCCAAAATCTGAAGAAAAAAATTATCTCAAACTGAAGTGATTTCAGTTTTATCGAAATAAAGTGTCTTTAATTATCCTGAGTATTTTTTAACCATATTGTCAACTTGCTGTTCTAATAAATATGACCTGCTCCTGATATTATGGCGGGAAATTTCACTTCCGCTGACTGGATTATTGGATGATTTACCGAAGCTGTCTAACGGACCTTTCAACAAACAATAAAGAGTAAACAATGGTTCTGGTGAGATCACGACAATAAAGACAATCTTTACTTAACATTGGTTAATTTACAGGAAAAATTTGTCTTTGACTATTTACCGACAGATGGGTGATAACAAATATAGATATGAAAACGTAGTAAACAAGGTGCATGTATCGATAAAAGAGCATTAAAGGAGAAGAAAACATGCGACTAATGTATACACTGAACGAAAGATCTATCTCCTCCGTATCCAAAAATGTAAGCAAATATTTTTTGCCATATTTTACCGCCGATCTATTCATATCGAAACATCAAAAACTGGAGCCTGTGGACAGATTCATAAGTGCCGCCATTACAAAGGCTTGTGTCTATTTTAACCAATCAGAAACGGGTTCACCAGTGCCTGTACTAGCTTGTAGCTAACAGGGAATTTCCCCTGGCCTCAGTTGGTAGGGCACTGGGCCTATACGACAGAGGTCTGTGATTCCAACCCCATCCAGGAAACTCAGCCACCAGAACATTGGCATCGTGGTTGGATCCTGGCGGTGAGGAGAGCGAGTTGGATCGAGTTGAGGCAGTATGGGGGATATGGTTCTGGTTGTCAAGTTGACTTGCTTGGGGGGGGGGAGATTGGGGATAGGGTTTCCTGTTCCAATCAAGGACTGAGTGAGTGAATATGACTTAACGTCGCTTCCAACACTATTTCAGTCATATCACGCCGTTGGTTCCTATTCCTTTCACACCCAGAAACCACATGGGTGGGGTCCTATTCCTTTTGACACCCGGGATCCCTACAGGTGCCCCAGTTAGTTGCCTCTTACGACAAGCTCTCTGAGGAGCTGAGAGAGAGAGAATTAAGGTTTAACGTCGCATTCAGCAATATTTCAGCTATGGGAGCTGAAACCTATTCTTACCATGACCTGCAGTGTGCACAACGACACCCCAGGTCAATCCCCAGGAGCATCACGGGGCCTATTCCAATTAAAACTTATGAGGACAATGTGCATGCAGGTCTCATTTTTTCCGAATACAGTACAGTCAGAGCGTGGTAAACTGACAGTTCAAGGAGGTTACATACACCAACAATGGGAGAATAGTAGTTTTGATGGTTATATGCATGGCCCAGTAAATTGGTGGGATCTGTTAAGTCTGTTCACTCACATCAACATGCTCTGGATCATGTTCCTCACTCAAGTTCAGAATTTCTAACTCTCCTTCAAATTTGTCCTCATCTGCTTTGAGATGTCCTGAAAGAAATAAAACGTTGAACATTAGGCCTCTCTGCTGGTGAAAGTTTGGACTAGGATTTCCCAGTCTTCTCTGAACTATTATTCATAGTATTGGTGCGGTTATTTCGAAAATCAAATCATTTCTTTTCTTTCTACGTATGATTTATCCTACAAAAATGTCTTCATTTCCAAATCATGTCAAAAATCATTACAAATGAACAGAAATGATCAAATTATTGCCTTTTGCTACATTCCCCCAAAAGTCACAACTCTGTTCCCCAGAATGAATATTGCAATACATGGATGGCTGATGAGTCATAACATATACCTGACCACTTTGCCTTTATCACCCACTCGTAGAAAAATATCAACTTGGCTTTTCTGTTATTAGCTGTAGCTTCACCTTCCAGCTTTGTCACTTCACCGATTTCACAGATTGCTGCAAAAACAAATTTATTCCATAACATTTTACCATAAATTACTAGTACAATTAAAATTGGAAATTCACAAAAATAAAAGTTGGCAGATTAGTTAAATCATCCGTGAGAACAGATAGACAATAGGCTTTATGAAGTTGCAATCGTGTTTCCTTTAGACATGCTTCAATACAATGTTAGCGCCAAAACATTATTCTTCATCATTCAAGCTACCGCCTGTGTCATCGGATCCAATGTTCCTGTAGCCTATCAGGACCCTGGGCATATAAGCACAAATCCAAACAGTAATATATCATCCAGAGTAAATAGAAGAAAAAAAACAGCACAGCAGCAATCAGAGATTGCCTGTCTCTATCCCCCCCCAGTCCATGACAGGTTGACAGATCACATGTACATAAATATATATACCATTCGCCATGTAAGTATCAAACTTTCAAGTCTCAAGGATATTGATAATGACGATACAGGGCCATAACTCTGGAGAAATCATTGAAAGAGGTAATTTACAGGACACTAAGCATCTTCTAACAGAAATTTTAACTTCTTCATCAATTATTAAGGGAGATGTAAACTTAGCCCAGACAATAATGTACTACAGCATATAATGATGTCAACGATAAACAGCCATGACTCTGAAACTCATTGAGATAGGTAAAAAAACAAACTGACAATGATAATAATTAAGGTAGTAAATATCTTCCATGTACATGTAAGTGTCAAAATAGTCCATCTATTGGTTCCAGTGATGTTGTCTGGACAACTATATGCTGATGCTGACGACAGAGGATCATAATTCTGGGGAAAATAATCAAAATGGTTAAACAGAGTGCACATCAGAAAGATACTGAGTATCTCCCATTTAAGTTTCAAAGTTGTACATATAGATAAGGATGATAAAGAGCATACCTCTGGGGAAAATCATCGAAACAGATAAAAGGTATTACAGTGCATGACACTGAGCATTTACTACTTCCAGGTATTAAGGGAGATACGACCTGGATATACATTGAAGTAGTCAATAAAGGGACATAACTCTGAGAAAAATCAGAGAAAAAGGTAAAAGCCTGTCAGTGCACATCTACAAGGTACTAACATCTTCCATGTAAGTTTCAAAGCTGTCCACCAATAGTAATGGAGATACGGAATGGACAAGCATACCTTGATGTTCATGATAAAGAACTACATGTATAACTCAGAAAATTATCAAAAACACGCAAAACATCAGACAGTGCACATCGGCAAGCTACTTATCAGCTTTCATGCAAAAAGGATTTGAACTTTTGCATCAAATAATAGCCAAGATATCATCTGGACAAGTTTGGCCATACAGACGGAGGGACAAAATGATGGTATGAATATGACAACTGACAACAACGTTATGCAAAAAATATTTTACCGGTTTCGTTCTCCACCACTAGACCTGTAAGCAGTTCCTTCAATTTATCTTTGGACCAACCTGTGGCATTCTTCTCCACCCTGAAAATAGATCATTACAAATGAAGAGAGAGCTAGCCATTAGTAGTCTAATGAAACTAGTTGATTATACAAGATTACCATGTACACTGAAATTAATAGTGGACACTGGCAAAGTCCAACTGATAAATTTGACAAAAACAAGATTACAGCATATTAAAACACTGCAAGCCTTTGGGCTTCAATATACATATATACATGAGCACTGCAGAAACCAAAACTTGTGAAAGCTTTATTGATCGATCCGTTTCTAACTATCCTGTCCACAATCCCAAAATTTATAATCAGTTTCCTGCCAACATAGATATTCCAGCCATAAGGTCATATTTCTAAAATCACCGCTGATTTAGATTTTGAAAGCTCAAGCTTTGCCCTTTATGGAAATGAAAGGAGATGGACAGAGAAAATAAATAGCCTGGAAAGATGACGAATATGTATTCTATCCACATTGAATTTTTGAAGCAGAAATCTACCTAAGCGTTTTTTTGTACTTCTGCCATTTTCAACATTTGAGCGTGGTAGGAAGATAGTGACATGAGTTGGTGCTATTTACGTGTACTTGCGCTGCAGGAATGAGCCAGGTAATTTGTGTCGGGGGAGGGAAGTATATTTGACGTGTTTACAACCCGTTAAATGCCATACTCCCATAGTCATCATCATACATTTTTGTCCTGTTTGGCCACGAAGAAAATGACGCTACTGATGTCTGCCCTAGTAAGGATGTGCAACTCAGTCGTGGCTACATAAACTGAGTTGCATATATCACCCCGTAGCATCGTACAGTGGAAATGACTGATCTGTACTCCAGGATCGGGCCTATAGCGACGGGCCACATACCATGAGGTAAGTCTGAGCACACATTACAGACGAAATCTATGGTTTAGATTTTCATCAAGACTACCGAATTGTAGAATGAGTATTTCTAAACGCCTTGAATGAACCGCAATGACTGGTTATAGTGTATGTATTGAGAATCATCAAGAGATCAGTGGCTCGTTGGCTTGAATCATTTAGGCGATTTGATCGTCTCACTATATTGGTCCAATATATTTCTGTGAAGTATCATTCATGCTCCTCGTGATATCGCTAATCATTTAGGCGGTACGCTGGCGATATATTACTTATATTCAGCTAAATTGAACCACTTTATTCAGCGAAATGTGTCATTGAACTTTCGTGATCTGTACGGCCTATAGCAAACATCTGTACGGCCTATAGCTTCGAATAATGTAATCTGTACGGCATATTGCACATCGCCAGCTAAATGGAATTTTGATGTTGAATGTGAGTTTGAGGTGTCAGATGAGCAGATTTATGCGGATTATACGTAAAATACGTATATTTATGATCAGATTAAATAAGAGCATCCAGAATGCACTGGGTAAATCAGATTGATCACAAAGTTGCACAATCTTGATTCATCAGTAAGTCATCAGTTCTATCATTTGACAGCATGCTAGGCTTATGTTCTATTCGGTCTGTATGGCAATAGCGCGAAGTATGCAACTGCTTAGATAACTCATTAAACAGATGATAATAATGCCTTTCTGCAGATGCATGAATTGTAGGGGGAAAAACAACATAATTTCGTCCGTTTGAAGGCATTACAACTTGAGCGGTGTACGCTATATAGTAAACAACTGTACGATAAACAGCCATGCCAATTCGATAACGGTACGGTAAATATACCAGTGTTTGACATCTGAAATATCACCTAGATTGCACAATAATTACAGTATGGTTAATTTTGTTTGCTGCTTCAGGTATTAATATGTCTCTGAGATACTTGTGCTATTTCTGTGACGGTTCCACAGACACGTTTGTAGCGCAAGTAAAACATAACATTGCAAACCATAGTACCAGAGAACTGAAATTCCGTCGAAAGGGTAAAAGGGGTGGAGAGGCTGTCAATTTTAAAATAATTCCCCCTGTTTGCCAAGAGCAATGTCGTGTGATAACCGCGAATGAAGATGCACAAACAGTCCATATGTCACGAATGACCTTGAAAAAGACAGTCCGTACAAGAAAAACCCCAGAGAAAACGATTGTGACGGAGTAGAATTAGAGGAGAGTTATGATATTGAGATGTCAGAATCGTCATTACAAGGTGAAGTGGAAGGTTGTCTCGGAGAAAGTATGGAAAAGAAAACCGATCACTGAGTATGGAAAAAGAAACCGATCACTGTAACGGCAGCATGGCCTGAAACACTTGTTTGCGCATTTGGGGTGAAGTAAGTAAAGTGGCCATTCTTGGGATGCGCAGGGGTATATTTGAGAGATTGAGGTTCTATATCTCATCCAAAGATGGAGTGTAGGGTGTCATCTTGAAGCTCTCGTGGTGTAGACCACGACTTGAGTGATTTCCATGTCATCTGTATCCTGGCCTGCTCGACGACGATTAGGCCAAAAGCGATTTTGGCCGGAGATTAAACTTTCTCAAACGACGGCTTCTGATTGGACAAGATCCTACTAGAATTGTAAACATACATAATGCGACTCCCCCAGCGTGGGTATGATGTATTGGAGGGATAATAAAATGATTGGATTGTCATCCTTGTTGTTGTTGTTGTTCTCTCATCTGTCAAAATCATAGCGTTAAGGCGTTCATATAGGGCGTTAAGGCGTCAAGTTGAGGCGTTGAGACGTTGCGTTAAGGCGTTGAGACGGGCGTTGACGGGCGTCACTGCATTTCGATGAATCAGTGATGGATCCATGGAATATCTAGAAAATCAGAGCTTCTGAGCTATTTCACCGGGGCGATGAAGCGTTAAGCTTGGCGTTGGCGGGCGTTGCTACAAGATGACACATCACACGACGCATTCGGACCGCGGATGGTCCATCTCTACCCCAAACACCTTTCTTCACACCCTCAAGATGCCCACTTTGGCTATTACACCTACTAATGACGTCATCAATGACGTCACAGATGACGTGGACATCCCTCAAACCGTGGTCTATACCACGAAAGCTTCACTTTGATACCTCACACGAGGCATTCAGACCAAGAATGGTCCATCTCTACCTCAAATATACCCCCACGCACCCCCAAAATGACCACTTTACTTACTACACCCCAACTGCGCATGCGCAGATTGGTGCGACTTCCAATAAATTACAAGCGTCTAGTCCGTCATTCATAATCCAGCCGTCGTCCATTAGAGAATATCCGCGTCCATAATCCAAAGACCTATTCCATATTCCATATAACAGTATTAGCACAAATTCAAAAAGACAATCATAGTATACATAAACATAGGCTTGTTTCCTGCAAGAGAGAAGCGGTCAACAGTTTTCAATGATGCCGGCAAGACATCATGATGTTCCAAAAATATCAAATCCGTATCGCTGATAAGGAGAACCATTGACATTAGAACCTTGATCTTTGGTATGAACGTGCAATAGGGGACTGTTACCAGCAAGTTCTGAGGTTACCGAATTCTGATGAAAATTTGATTTATAATTATTTTTTATTATTTATTAATCGCTCGGCGAGTGCACTGTCATGCTCATCGGGAACCCTTGGTTGTATGCTTCATTGTGACTTTTGAAGGCTCCCTAATATCAGGAAGCCGGGTCCATTCGAGACTCAAAACATCTGAGAATGGTTATCGTTGGATGGAATCCCCCAGTTCCCATATATTCTGGGAGCTTACATGATGCTACACTTATTCAACCTATGCACTACCCTCGGGAGAATTTCCCCACCCCTTGGGCAGACCTACTTAGGTGACCTGTAAACTCGAAATTGGCAAAAACATGTCTTACATCAAGTACACGCTTAAATCATATCAAATCGTACTTCGTAGGTCCTGTGACGTTAGTTACACTGTCATGTTTTCAAAAGAAAGTGCAATGAAACCTAGTGATCCAAAACGTACCCACCTGGACGAGTATATCCTTCAAGGGACCGTACAAAACACACTGAGCTAAGAAACTGATATTAAAATAGTGATAAAATACACAAGAATTGCCGTATATATCAGAGAATACGACCGGATCACGAGTTGTAGTTGAGAGTAAATATCAAGGGGAAAAAGTCACGATCGTGATTGTTTCTGGAACAAAAATCAGACCCTACATCTCACTTTTATTGGATGTTGTTAGGATCTAACCAAATCCTATAGGTCAATCTCCGGCGGCCTCAAGTAATTGTCCATGTTTTCCAGCTTTATGTTCAATGAGAATCCTCTTTGTTTGAAACCCCGTCCCACAAACGTCGCATTCATGATCATTTAGGTACATTTTGGCTCTCATTTATTTTCATTGTGCTTTCATTTGGGTTCACTTGGGTAATTCGTTGGACTCCTTGTACCTATTCTCAAATAGCAATATGCCGTACAGATACGAAACAATAGGCCGTACAGAAATATGTTTTAGCTTAGCTATAGGCCGTACAGAAGCGGTAAAAATAAGCCATGAATATGAAAAATCGGCCGTCCTATTCATCTAAAATCAAACGGTTTCTATAGCGGTTGGTACCTTCTTTGCATCAGACAAAACGTCTAACATGAAGGTAAGTCAGAAAAGTTATATAAAATTACATGAAGCGACTCACCTAGAAAAATCATAGTGATCAGGATACAAGACCGGCTTTGCGAATCGAATTGCTTTACTATATACTACTTTTTTATCGTACATGTTAAGCTCGTGTTTTCATGAATATAATTTGCAGAATTAAAACGCTCAAGATAGCTCAATGATCCTGATGATACACATACTTTGTCGTGAAATCGCCCGAAACGAAGGAATTAAAAAAGGTCTGTCAACGGTAGAAAATGGCTATAGGCCGGATCCTGGAGTACAGATCAGTCACTTCCGCTGTACGATGCTACGGGGTGTATATGTGGCTAGGAGCAGGTGAGATAATTTTGTGGTGTCTACTTTTAGCGGTGTTGAAAACTGAACCCTTCATAAGCTTACCAATGCCAGTTGTTAACGTTTGTTGCATCTGGACGTTCCTCGACGATCCAACGAGGATCTCCTTCGCCCCACTTGGCCATCTTCGACAACGGAGAAAACTGGAGTATTGTGACCAGATCTTAGTGTAAATGTAAGTCAGCAGCAACGACGACACATGCCCCAACACGGTACACACGTTCTCGAAGTTACGCCGGAAATACAAACAAGGGACCGCGCAACCGCACCACAGGGGTCTACGCAAGCTCTACCAGGCATCCATTACGTTCTGCTTCGCGCCTCTCCATGTAAATGCAGCGTAGCGCAAAGCACCTGGGAGAGGACCTGGGAGCAGTCGAATGCTCTAGCACAGTTCCAACGAATATTCTGGAACTGATCACACACTGATGCAGCTCCCTACATGTACAGATTCGTCCAGAACGTGAAGGAAATCAAGAATCTAACGTCTTTAACTGTGTAAGCTATTGATTAAATACTCTTGGAATATATTTTCTTTATGAAACAAAGGATATTAGCGGACAGAGTGACGGTTTATATTGCGAAGTAATCTCAGGATTGCGAGACTGTTAACGGCAGAGCTCCAAGACGCAATCTCCTGGCTTCGATTGCATATACCTTTCGTCTAAACGGCTGCAGGAATGATCTCTGCCCCACCGTAATAAAAATGTAGAACGGAAGGAACAGTTCGTATGATTCGATGATATTCCATTGGTTTGGCGTTTTGATTGGCATGGATCACCAGCGCGTGATGGATAATGCATGAATGAAAGAACGTACCGGTTCTATTTTCTGGTTGTAGTCATAGATACCTACCCCTCCCATCCACGTCATTTTTTCAATGAAAAGTCCGCCATTGTGTTGCTAAGCCGCGTCACAGCTCTGTAAATTTTGTAAAACTGCTCTATCCAAAAAGAGTTCGTTTGCGTTTGTCTTGATATAATACCGTACTGATGTTATTCATGACATAATTGAAATGTATAATGGCATGGTTGACATAACTGCACAGTTAGAAACTAAATTATGTGACATGTTTCGCGTAATACACTGCGCGCATAATAATGTAACAGCTCATTACATTTTTGTTGCCTGTGGGTGAGATTAGATTTGGAGCTGTTTGTAAAAAGCGGAAAACGGATCGAGGCTTGGTGAATGCTCCAAGACGCTGTTCGAAGTTTGGGAACAGCAGCGATCAAAGCGGACCCAAGGGAGACAAGAAAACTTATTGATGCAGATGCATCAATGCCGGCGGAAACGTTTGTAGCTTATAATCTTCGTATTACAAGCCGATTATGTGTGCAACTGGTGAATACAGGTCACGATGCACCATTATCGTTAAAAAAAAACGTCGATTTGTTTGTTTTCATTAAAGGTGTGACTAATGTAGTTCGCACAAGGACCCATCTGGAAAGTGTGGGGTTAGCCGGAAGTTAAGTGCTTGCTCGCAAAATGTGCACATGAACCGCATGTCAAACTAGGACTTTGAAAGTAATGTTCTCTGGTTGACGTATTAAGTCATTTCACATAGCCTGATGTAAGTGTTTGCGCTGTGGAATTATATGCGACACATCATCAAGCCACTACTTCTTTATTGATGTGTGTCATTGTAAATTAAGCCTAGATCGACTTTCTCTACACATCAATCCGATCCGCGTGTTTTACTGTTTCGAGTTTTTAGTAACTCGCAGTTCAATCTCAAACATTTTGCTGCAGACGTACACATCGTACAGGTGAATAACTTGATCATGTATGGTCATCGATTTGGTCTCTCAGCCATAATAAAATAGTACTAAAGCACATTTATTCAATGAATTCATTATAACAGAATTAATATTAATGTGTTAACCACGAACGGCATTCGGAACTCCCGAGCGGAAATCTACGAAGGGGACTGATTCTACGCTCGGGGGACGACAACATGAATTTCCTATGAATCTCCAGATGTGACGTGGCTCCGAAGCCCAATCACTCTCGCGGAAGCCTTAATCCCCGACCAGCAAATATTTCCCTGCGAGTCTCTGATTTACGTCAGATATTCTAAAAACTGTTTATTCTTTTCATTCGAAGCACGTTTCAATAGAAAACCATCAGTTTAAATGGTACACACGCCACGTATTGGCAAGATATAATTCCCGTGACGTCACTGACAGTTCCCTGACACCGAAACACACGTGACCACGCTCTAGTCCAATATGGCGTCAATGGCCTTCGAGGGACATCTCAAACCGGAGATCCCCGAGAAGTTGCGAATGCACGAACGGGTGATACAATCCTGTCGTTTTACGATATAAAACTAGTTGGATCACTCAACGGCACGTCTGTGAAAGTATGGCTCGAGAAAACAGCTGTTACTCGTCCAATATCAAGATGGCCGCTCCCATGTTTAGCGAATTCAGAAATCCGGCGGCGCTGCGCCGCCGGAAATGATAGGGAAATACGAGCGTAGCGTGCAAGATTTATGGTGTTACGGCTTTACTTGGCGGTGAGTATTTGGAAAAAAAAATGTTGCGAGAAACAACAAAACAGGCAAAACAAACAGAATTTGCACAGGCGAAGATTTCTTGTTTTATTGCTCGGAAATACGCTAGAACGCGTCTTCGGTCATGTAAGCCCCCCCTGGAGCTTCCGAGATCTAGGCGGCCTATTGTGTTGTGATAGTGGGTCTCCAATCACAAATTGCTTCCGCCGCGCCCGCAGCAGTCTGAATGTTGGTGTGACAGCCGACATCGAATATATTTTCAGTGAGCTTCATGTTTGTTTCTCGCACTTGATGATTGAAATAGTCAAGTTTTGTACCGTACTATGGAATTTCGATTGGCGAGCTCGTGCCGGCGGTTGGGTGCCTCACTCTGGTTCGAATCCCGCATGAGACTCGACCAATTTGCGCCACTTTCTAAATGACAAAAAAAAATCATCCTATGTATTCACCTATGGGAGCTGTGTCATTATGGTCATCAGAGGGGTATTGTATGTCGGCTTTCAATACTGCCGGTGTTATACCTTCTATTTTTTTTGTGGGAGGCCCGTTGGCCGAGTGGTTTAAAACGCCAACATATAGTGCTGGTAGTTGGACACCCTACTCAGGTGGTCGCTGATTCGAATCCCGCATGGGACTCGATCAATTTGCAGCACTAAAATCTGTGCTATACCAAGGTACGATAGTAGTATATAAAGCGTAAATTCCTTATTATTGACCTACTTCCGCTAGGGGCGCCACCAGTCGGGGAGGTCAAGGTCACTATTGTCCCGGTCACGTGACCGGAAGTGATCTTTTGTATTCTTCCGCGGTGATGCGGTCGCTTCCGGCGGTGCTGCGGTCGCTTCCGGTTACGGGGACACGCCCCCGCAAAGTAGTCCCGAGACTTTAAATACGCTGCGTCTTAATCTCTGGCAATGTCCGGAAATCTCCGGGAATCTCCGGTAATATAATGTTCGGTCATCTCCGGTAATGTCCGGCCCTCTCCGGGACAATAGATGGCCTTTCTCTACCCTTCCGAAGCATCAATGGATCGTACAGGGTCCCCGACAATATCGCCATCTATTTACCCATGTTAAATGGCAAGTGGGGAACCCTCAGTTTCTCCATACAGTGGCAGAAGGTAAAGGGTCCTAGTGGGAATTGAACCCGGGTCGCTTTATCTAGAGGCAGACACTTTATACCTAGATAAAGCGATCCGGGTTCAATTCCCATTAGGACCCTTTACCTTCTGCCACTGTATGGAGAAACTGAGGGTTCCCCACTTACCATTTAACATGGGCAAATAGAAGGCGATATTGTCGGGGACCCTGTACAGTCCATTGATGCTTCGGAAGGGTAGAGAGAGGCTATCTATTGTCCCGGAGAGGGCCGGACATTGCTGGATATGACCGGACATTGCCGGAGATGACCGGAAGTAGGTCAATAATAAGGAATTTACGCTTTATATACTACTTACGATGGTGTATAATCCAAAAATAACAAAAATACTGGTAAAACAAAAACATATGGTTTCACCTGACATATTTCTGAAGAGCCGACTTGTATCTCGATTTTTATCCGTAGTAGTGTGAAAAACTAACATTCATATCTATTCGTGGGGAGATGGAATAAGGGAAGGTGGGTTTGTAAATGTGGGTTGTGATCATTGACCTTGGATCTTTTGGGTTGACCAGTGACTCTTTATGTGGGGGTGGGTCCTGGACCTATGGGTGGACCATGAAGTGTATTCAGGGAAGACTGTGACACCAACATCAGTAGTACAGAAACCGCAGATATGGTCGTGATGCACACTTGGGACTAGATCATGCATACCTACGCCCTTTGCACTAGCTCATATGAGCAACTAGGGGCATGTGAATCATGGAGATGCATGTGAATAGTATGCAAAGTGCAAATCTCATTGTACTGATGAAGTGAAAGAGGTCCATGACGTCAGGGATGACGTCTCCATGATGTCAGGAATGATCCTTGACGTCAGGAATGACGTCTCCATGACGTCAAGGATGACGTGACGTCCGGGTCAAAGGTTACGACCTATGCTACGCCCTTTTTGGTCAGGTGACAGGTGGGTGGATGTCAAACTATGATTTTCCGAGAAAATGTTTACACCCCAAATAGAGAAAAAGCTCGTCAAGTTTGTGTGGGTGGGCCCTACCTGGTTCAAATGGATCATGGAATATCTCGTCTTGAAGCCCTCGATATAGAGACGACGATGGGTGTAATTTGGACTGGAGTAGTAGTAGAGAAAGCGGGAAGGTTGGGGTGCGCACGGGCGTGAGCGATGAGAGGGCCATCCTTGCTCTAAATAGGCCATGCAGGGTGCCGTCTTGGGACCATCTTTGTGTAAACAATGACTGGGATGGTTTGGACTGGAAGTGACGTCATGGTACGCATGCGCAGTCGAGGAGTAGTAGAGAAAGCGGCATTTTGGTGGTGCGCAGGAGCGTGTTTGCAGGATCTAGAAACCTTCCTTGCTATAAATGGGTCATGCAGGATGTCATCTTTAAGCACCCTGCATGTAGACTACGCTTGATGTAGTTTGAACTGGGAGTGGCATCATGATGCGCATGCGCGATCGATGAGTAGTAGAGAAAACTGACATTTGGGGGTATACAAGGGCGTGTTTGAGACAGATAAGGGCTATCTTTGCGCAGGTTGTCACATTGAAGCACTCGTGGAGTACACTACGCTTGAAGTGGTTTGAAGTGGATCTAAGGTCATGGTGCTCATGCGCAGTTGAGGCGTAGTAGAGAATGTTGGCATTTTGGGGTGAGCAGGGAATTGTTTAGTCAGGATAGGATCACCCTTGCTAAAAATGGGTCGTCAGGATGTCGTCTTGAATCACTCGTGGAGTAGACGACGCTTGGTGTGGTTTGGACTGAAAGAGGCACCATGATGCGCATGCGCAGTTGAGGAGTAGTGGCGAAAGTGGGCATTTTGGGGTTGCAGAGGGGAGTTTTTCGATGAACCAGGGGCAATATTCCCCATATTGCGGTGATGGTCTCGCGTTGAAGCTCGCTTGGTGTAGAATACAACTCAGGTGATGTCCACGTGACTGTTACCTTCTGTAATAGAGAAAATGCAGAGTCGCTCGGATGCGCTCTTAAGACATGCCTACCTACACCCATATGCACTAACCCATAGCGGGCGACTAGTGAACCTTGGAGATTCATGTAGACCCTGAAGTGTATCCAGAGAAGACACGAGAATGCTGAACTCAGATATGTCTACTATGGTAAGAGTTATGTACCCTGTACGGTACAGGGTAGAGATTGAATGAGTGAGGTAAGATTGAGTGGGTAAGTGATCCCGGGATGAGTTAGCTGCCAGTGAGTGAGTGAGTGAGTTTGTGAGGCATGCCCAATGCCCGGCTTAACGCATCGACACCCTAACGCTGATGAGTGAGGCCCCTACACACATACACACACTCACACACATGCTGAAACCTGTTCGTAGCTCTACGGGTGTACTCAGGGCTAAGTACTGTTCTGATTGGCTAGTGAGAGAACAACACCAGCAACAACAACAACAACAACAACAGCAAGCCTATTGCGTATTCAACTTGATGGTGGAACGACACCATGGGCTCTCGAATGGAAGTAGTAGATCGATCTTAATCGGCCCTGGCGCTGAATAGTCGGGTTTCAATGGTGTCGAGTGTACGCGTTGATGGTGGCTCAGTTGACTAGTACGTCTGATGACTCGACAACAATCCTCACAGAGATGCATGGGTACCTCGTGGAGTGCGCCTTTGTGGTGGGGTAAATTGTCCAAGCGATTAAATGGCTTCTTGCAGGACGAACAGGTGAACATCTTGGCGTAGTGCTAATGCTGTTATATGGAATAGATCTTAGGGTTATGGACGCGGAAATTTTTCAATGGACGACAGCTGAATATTGAATGACGGACTAGACGCTTGTATAATACACAATTTATTATCCCCTCCATTACAACACACCCATGCTGGTGGATCCGCTATGGGTGTGTTTACAACTCTCATATGCTCTTGTTCGTGTATTGTCCAATCAGAAGCCGCCATTTGAGAAATTGCCCCTCTTGCTGGGTTCAGCGGTTCTCTATTCGCTCTGGTCCATCCCTAAGCGTCCTTACGCACTCCGAGATACTGGATTTTTTTCCGTATTCTTATCGCATTCTTCAGAGCCTCTGTGGGTGGTAACCCCATATCCTCTTCCAAGTGACGCTTGGATGATGAACCTTTGGGACCTGTGTGAGATCACCCTTCATTTCAAGCGACAGCAGTTGGGAATGTGTTGTATTGGTCCATAAACGTGCTGTGCCACTTGGGCGACCGATTATATCATTGTACTTTCTTGCTATCATTTAAATACCCTTGTTGCGAAATTTGAGTCATGTTCTCATCGAGGGTATTCAGCGTTTTTACATGAGGTGGGATCGAGTACGGGGATTGCAGGGTTTGAAGCAGGCGTGGTTAAAAAAAGGTCAATTTCTTTATAAGCTCCATCAACAGCGAGCAACCCGCCTTTCTATAAGATCTTTATCTTCTGTGCTTGCGGAACATTTGTGCCAGAGTATGGAAACCAGTCTCACACTTGACCAACTTGCCCTTCTGAGCCGGCGTCAGTGGAACGTTGAGATGTTAAGTCAAATCTCACATACCGATATAATGTTTAGTCCAGTTGCACACGAGGGCGGAGCGCGGTCCACGCACAGTGGTCAGGACCAGGTCATGATGGAGTCTATGATCCCTCGTGTTTTAATCGTTCTGCATTGTATTGAATCTCCTCCTGGAAAGATCCGGGTCAACATGAGCGTAGCTTGGTTCGATGGGCCTTTATCCCTGCTACGGGGCTTCACTCCCACAGTATGACGCCCCTTCCATCAGTAGAAAGGAAGAGTGAAAGAGAAATTTTATTATTCTCTCCATCACATCATTCCCAAGTTGGTGAAGTCGCTTTGAGTGTGTTTACATTACTCTCTTGTGTCTCTTGTCCAAGCCAAGCATGAACTACACACTCACTGTTGATCCGTTCAGAGTGTACACGTACTGGGTCTCTCCGCGACAGATCCGGTTCCGCAAATCGGAAATGGTCGGGGATTTCTTTTTTCAGGTCGATGACCATAGCCCCGTTGTGTGGGATCGTCGCATCTTCCATGGCATCCTGTGAAAAATGGGTGCGGCGTGATACATTTGTCTCGCCATGTATGCCGAGAGGTGTGAGGTGGGAGTTTCCCTGGGATTATTAGTTGGCATTCAAACTGACGTTCTGATGCTTTTTGCTATGCAAATTATGTACACCCTAGATGACGAGAAGCCGCCGATGATGACTGCCCTTAGTAAAGACCTGGGTCACCGGAGCATCGGTTTCCGCCAAGAGATCATCGATGACAACAAAGATCTTGGCTCCAGGTGGCACAACCTTTGGGCATATACGAACAGAATCGACCCCCAGCAGTTTTGTGCGGCATTATATCCATATACCAAATTTGAAAAGAATCGTTTACGCCATCCTCTGTGTTGTCTGGAAAGGAATGTCTAGTTTGACATCCCGGTTGCGCAACATATTGGTGTGTGGGTGGAAGCAAATTCTTGTGGCATACCAATATGGAAAGAATCCGTTTTGTCGTTAGAATTTTTACTGTCCAGAATTGTCTTCAATGTAAGCCCGCAAAATTATTTCACCTAAATTTTGGTACGAGGCACATCGTTTTAACGATCTCCTGATGTTGGGGTCAAAGTTACCTTGACCTCGTCTCTCCCTAATGTATCTATCATGCCTGTTGACAAAGATAAATTACTGCGTTTCTCAAAGATTTTCTCATTTTGAGGATACAGTAAACTTGACCTCAATTTCGATACGTGACACATCGTCTCCTCTAATGTATCTCATGATATGAAAATGCGATTTTTAAGGAGTTCCTGATTTTCAGGTCACTGACCTTGAAACAAAATGTTTGTATGCGACATCTTCAAGCGACATATCTTTCCCACCCTCAAAACAGCAGCAGTTTTCAATGATTTCCTGACGTTTAGGTCATAGTGATTTAACCTCTACCTAAATTGTTGTACTCGACACAGCGACTCCACCTACTGTATCTACTGACAAACAAAATTGCCAATGTAGATAAAAAACTGTCACAGATATAGCCAGTATCAGGTCCGACATTCAATACTCAACCGTCGTCTATAAAAGAATTTCCGCGTCATTAAACGAAAGACCCATTTTGTATGACAGTCAGAACCAATTCCAAATGTGATGAAAGAAGAATAACAGAAACATGGGATGATTTCGTACAAGAGTGAAGCGGTCAACAGTTTTGAATGTCAACAAAACATAATAATGTTTTATTCATCAATTCATTAAAAAAAGTCGCTTCCAGAGTATGTATCTGTCACTCTTTGATTGTTCATTTGAGCACCATGGAGATGTAAAACGCATGATATTCAAACGGCCCCTAGCCCCGGGTTGAGCGGGGTTACGACACGCAGCGCCAGACCATAGGCGTAGGAAGCGGGGTTCCCCCCCCCCCCCACCAGGTTTTGCATGGAAATTATGTAAATACTAGTGGGCCTATTAGTAGGGCTTATATCAGTAATTATCTGAAAGAAACCCCTGAAATACCTCCGGGGGAATGGGGGGAGTAGTATAGAAAGAGCAAATTGGGGCCATTTGACCTCAAAAATTTGCACATCGTCGCATGACGCGGCGATGACGTCACAGAGGTCAAGTTCATTATAGTTCCCGCAAAAGGGTCAAGAGTCACATGACCGGAAGTGACCCCGGGATGTATTCCTCCGTGGTATTCATCTGTGGTGAGGCGGTCAGGTCTGACGGTGATACGGTCACTACCGGGGAGATGCCTCCGCGGAGATTAAATAGTCCCATGTCAACGAGACTTCAAATACGCGGGGGATCGCCTGAATTGGGTGGTTGATTTATAGGGGTGGTCGATTGATAATTTTATTTACGGTCTAAGAGGATTGAAACATGAGCCGGTGAGTATCCGACTGTCCGTAGTAGTATATAGAAGACGGAAACCCTATTATTGACCTTTGACCCCGGAAATTGTGGCGGTCACGTGGCGGAGGTCAAAGGTCATTGAGTGCACTTGAGCTGACCTGTATCCTTTCATCCCGTCTCGACCTTGGAGCATGTTTAGACATGTTAGGGGATTCCTCCGCGGTGATGCGGTTTGGAGGTGATGCGGTCTGCCTCCGCGGACAGAAAGTAGTCCCAAGTATATAGAGGGCTGAGGGTATGTCTGACTGTATGGAATGCATGTATTGACTTGTGTCTGGGTTTTTCCATCACGGGGAGTGCGCAGGTGTATGACGTCACTTCCGGTCTGCGTGAATCGGGCGTGACCTGGGTATGACTGTATGGGATGTACTGACTTGGTTCTGGGGGTTTTCCATCATGCGGCGGTCACGTGATTAGGTGTGCATGTACGGACTTGTATGCCGTCCATTCATTTGAGTCGGGGACTCCCTACGGAAGGATTTTGCAAGTCATGGGTGGGTGTATGTAAAATGAGGATTTGTCTCAAAAATATAAAAAGCGGAACACGGACTTTACCTCTAAAATAGGTGAAAACCCCTATCAACTCTATCCCAAAGGGCTAATATCGGTCCCTGGCTTAACGGCGCCTGCTGAGAGAGTGGGAGAGTGGGTGTATGTAAAATTAGGATTTGTCCCGAAAATATAAAAAGCGGAACACGGACTTTATCCCTAAACTAGGGGAAAACACCTATCAACCCTATCCAAAAGGGGTCATATCGGCCCCCGGGCTTATCGGGGCTTGGGTGCATGGGTGGGTGCATGTAAAATCAGGATTTTTCCCGAAAATATAAAAAAACGGAACACGGACTTTACCCCTAAACTAGGGGAAAACCCCTAGTTCTGCCTGGAGTGGGTGTATGTAAAATTAGGATTTGTCCCGAAAATATAAAAAGCGGAACACGGACTTTACCGCTAAAATAGGGGAAAACTCCTATCAACCCTATCCCAAAGGGCTAATATCGGTCCCTGGCTTAACGGGGCCTGCTGAGAGAGTGGGAGAGTGGGTGTATGTAAAATTAGGACTTGTCCCGAAAATATAAAAAAGCGGAACACGGACTTTATCCCTAAACTAGGGGAAAACACCTATCAACCCTATCCAAAAGGGGTCATATCGGTCCCCGGGCTTATCGGGGCCTGGGTGCATGGGTGGGTGCATGTAAAATCAGGATTTTTCCCGAAAATATAAAAAACGGAACACGGACTTTACCCCTAAACTAGGGGGAAACCCCTATCAAGGGCGTATATTGACTCCCATTGACCTTTGACCTCCAGTATAGAGTGCGTATATTCACTACCATTGACCTTTGACCTCAAAAATGTGCATATCGTGACCTTTGACAGCCAATCAGAAGCGAGTATTTTGACCTCGTCTGACTGTATGTATGTACTGACTTGGTTCTGGGGTTTTTCCATCATGGTTGTGCGCAGGAGTATGACGTCACTTCCGGTCTGCGTGAATCGGGTGTGACCTGGGACTATGGGATGCATGTACTGACTTGGTTCTGGGTATATGCCATCACGGGGAGGTCACGTGATCAGTTCAAGGTCATATCCAGTATAGAGTGCCTATATTCACTACCATTGACCTTTGACCTCAAAAATTTGCATATCGTGACCTTTGGCAGCCAATCAGAAGCGAGTATTTTGACCTCGTCTGACTGTATGGAATGCATGTACTGACTTGGTTCTGGGGGTTTTCCATCACGGTTGTGCGCAGGTGTATGACGTCACTTCCGGTCTGCGTGAATCGGGCGTGACCTGGCTATGGGATGCATGTACTCATTTGGTTCTGGGGTTTTTCCATCACGGAGAGGTCACGTGATAGTTCAAGGTCATTTGAATGATAGGAATGCATGTACTGACCTGTTCATTCATCCGGGGACTTGTTTACATCCGGGTCATTCATTGTGGTGGGTCTGCGCAAGTGTGTGACGTCACTTCCGGTTTTACTAAAACTACCTTCGAACACAGAAGAGTTCCAATTTTCCCTTAGACGCAGGGTCCGGATTTTCCAACCGGGTTTTCCCCGGCCCGGCCCGGCCGCAGCGCGCGCGCGAGTTATCCGGTCGCACGCCTGCGCGGCATCACCGGAAGTGCGCGGATGAATTTCGGGTCAAAAGGTCACATCCAGGTCAAAAGGTCAAAGGTCCCCCTTCCGGCAAGGCTCGGCTCTCTTCCGAACCATCCATGTATAGAGGAGGATCTCCGACAATATTACCATCTATTTATCCATGTTAAATGACCAGTGGGGAACCCCCAGTTTTCCCCAGAACCGTATTGGCACGAAAAAATACATGAAACCATGGAACTTATAGTAATAAACTTAATCTATAGGTGTTGCACGAGTCTCCACTCGCCGTCTTCCTGGTCTTTACCCTTAACCGCTGACATGAGCTTTAACTTTTAACGTTTAAAATCCGCATGTAAACACACCCATAGCGGTTCCTCCAGCGAGGATGTACTGTGATGGAGGGGATAATAAAAGGATTGACCTGTAATCTTTGTTGTTGTTGTTGTTGCTCTCTTTTTGGACTAACCAATCAGAATAATACGTATCACGGACTACACCCGTAGAGCTACGTATAGGTGCGCATGTGTGACATGGTCTATAAAACACGTCCCTCTGGATCCCACACCCCCATTCCTACGGTGGCACAGCCATGACGGAGACCCATCCCTATGCGACTCGCATTTTACAGCATGCGAACGTGGTTAATGCACTCACGGATTACCGAGCAGTGGTTCGGTCCATATTTGCAAATGGTGATGACAACGAAGGGCGACGCCAGATCCTGAAAGAGTTCACAGAAGCGGTCCTCGACAGAACGACTCGATGGACAGGTGTGCTATCACTCACCACTACTGGACTATGACAGCCATCCTTGATGCCCGGAGTATGGACCACGAGCGCTCACGCCGGAACCAGCTACGGCTCGTTGGCCTAGTAATGGTCTTTGCCCTATTGACCCTGACGCTGTGGCAATGACAGCGACAGAAAAAGAACGGCTGTTCAGAGCCTCCACAGATGCGCTTATGTGCAACCGATATATACGAGGGTCAATCACAGTGTGCGTCATTCACCGATCGTCATTGGGTCAACCATGTCACCGAGGGACCTGACCATAAATACGAGAGACAGTCAGAGTGTGTGTCATTCACCGTTCGTCATTGGGTCAACCATGTCACCAGTCCTACGAGCCATCCTTCCCCTTCCACCCCACGTGGGGTTACACGTCTATGAAGATAAAGTCACCATCGTTGAAAACCGTGGAGCTGTTTGCTGGTCGCGCGCTGAGACCGTATCGAATACGGTTACGCTACACCGTGACGGCTGGACCAAATTTAAACGGGTGTTGAGCGGTGAGCTCGACGGAAACCTCATCCACATAGACAATGCCATCTACGTACACCGTGGACCCTTCTTCCCACGCCTGGGCCGTTACCAAGACCCTACGCGAGGCTTCACCCTAGACCCCGATCTGTGGACAGCCTTCGAGAAAGTGGTGCCTATCGTGGACCAGCTGTTTACACCGGACGAGCGGTCAGCTGTTCAGTTGGGCTGGGCTCGTGCCCTGAGTGAAGCGGCGGCAGAACCCAACGAACAAATTACCAAACCCAGCGATGAAGCGGAGGCAGACGACGATGCCATTGATTATCCGGCTAGACTGTCAGCCTAGTGACATGACCACCCTATCCTTTGATCTCACGGGGTTCTCCCTATAAATACGAGAGACAGTACAAATCTTGTACCATTCACGTACTGATCATGACGGAGCCAGTACGGGCGTTTCTCAGCTTGACCCCCGAGGTTTTCCTGCACGTCTATGCGGATAAGGACGATATCATGGAGGAGGTGGGAGACATCTGTGATGCAGACCCTACACAACCGTGCCCGGCTCATATTCGTCTGTCCCGGGAGGGCTGGACCAAATTCAAACGGGTGTTGTCTGGTGAACTGGACGGCGATCTCATCCACTTGTGTCATGATGTGTACATCCGACGCGGCCCCTTCTTTGCTCAATTGGCTCGGCTAGATGGAGGTACAGTGCATTTTACCCTTCACCCTGTTCTATGGTCTGCATTGGAAGATGCCGTGGCAGATGTGGATCAAGTGCTTACGGAGGAAGAGCGGTCATCAGACGAGTTGGACTGGTTATTTACCATGGACAATGTGCTGGCAGAAGCCAACGAAGAAAATCAGAAAGAAACTCCGGCCCAAGATATACCGTTATAAATAAACGATGGAGCCAGGGTCCATCATCATTTGTCACCATGAAGAGCTGGGAGAAGGTGTTGGATAACTTATACTACAGTCCCGACAGTCCGGCGGCCTATAGTGCATTGTCGGATCTCTATCGAGCGGCCAAACCCCAGGGGATACAACGTGCCCAAGTCCGAGATTGGTTAAAAAAACAAGACACCTATACCTTAGGTCGCTGGATGTGTTTCCTGACAACACCTTGGCCAAGTACTTGACCCAGTTACCGCAACCGTTGCATTTACCTGGACGATGGGAATGTGGCCTCGTGGATATCCAATACCCTTACTCGTGGTACAACGTGCGAGCCAATGAAGTGTGGTACGAGGTGACCTACGAAGGCAAAGTAACCCGACTCACTCTCCCCGAAGGCCAAAACGATACCCCCAAGGAGTTCATGCAGGGGCTGACAAGACTGTTGCATTATAAGGCTCTACGGGAGGTCAAGAATACTTCAACACCCGTCAAATCCTTTCCCTTCAAGAATCACGTGGACTTCGATTACAACGCACACAACGACAAGGCACAGATCCTTCTCACCGCCAACGTGAGTGTCGTACTGAGTCCTATCCTACAGCAAATGCTGGGTCTCGCTCACCCGACCTACACGGGTCCATCCCACATCCCGAGGACCATGGCCACATCCCGATGAATATGAAGTCGGGTATGTACGAACTCTACGTCTACTCGGACGTGGTGGACAACCACATCGTGGGCGATATCAACACATCTCTGTTACGGGTGGTCCCCATTAAAAAGACGTATGGAGATCAAATCACCCACAGCTTCACCCACATGCTCTACCTGCCCGTACGACAAACCGACATCAACACTATCACGGTGGATATAAGAGATGACACGGGACGACCGGTGGCATTCGAACGAGGAAAAGTGATGCTGACACTTCATTTTCTACAAGCACGTGCTCCCCACTTTGTATAATGAAAGTACCTTACGAGTGCGATGCACGCAGCTATATGGACTATTATGCCCAACAGGCCGGGGGTGGCCTTCCGGTATTTGCAGGTGCACGCATGCAACGAGGACATGGGCTGGGGAACATACTCGGCAGCATCGTCAAAACGTTCCTGCCCTTGGTGACGCGTGGGGTGAAAGCGATCGGCAAACAAGCGGTACGCAGTGGACTGCAAGTCGCCAGTGATGTCTTGGGTGGCACGGCACCCAAAGAAGCCTTGAAACGGCGGGCCAAAGAAGCGGGAGGCGTCTTGGTGGCCAAAGCACAACGCACCGTAGGGAATAAAAGAGCTGCCCCACCGAGACCACGCACCAGTCGACGACCGACCCAAGCGACGACGCACATCGAAGACCCAGGATATCTTTTCTTAAACATGTCCTTAATCCACGCAGAGTCCTGTCCCTCCACCAACAGTGAATTTGATTTGTGGACCGTCCCGCCTACACAGACCAGTGCCGAACAAGGATTATGGGTGGAGCATCTCCCGCTCTCCAGCATCAACGAAACAGGGCCCATCGAGTTCAACATCAGTAATGCAGATACGTCCTATGTGGATTTAGCCCATACATACTTGTATGTGAAAGCCAAGGTCGTCAATGGAGATGGCTCCAGAATCATCCAAGCTGCAACGGTGGGCCCGACGAATCTCTGGCTGCACTCTATGTTTCAACAGGTGGATATTTTTATCAGCGACAAACTCATCAGTGACTCGACCAACACGTACGCCTATCGAGCCTACATCGAGAAACTGTTGTCGTATGGACGAGAGGCTAAAGAATCTCAGCTGACAGCCGCTTTATTCTACCACGACACAGCCGAGCACATGAACACGGTGGACAATGTAGGATATAACAAACGGAAGGCTTTCACCGCGAACGGCGTCTCGGTGGATCTCATGGGTCGACTGTACGCAGACCTCTTCATGCAAGACCGGTACCTCTTGAACAAGATCCCCATCAAAATCCGACTGATACGGGCGCCTCCGACCTTCGCCTTGATGGCCACTAACGTAGAGGGGCATGCAGCTGACTATAAGATTGTCATCCAAGACGCAGTCCTGTATGTCCGAAAAGTGAAACCGAATCCAGCCGTTCAATTGGGACACATGAAAGCCTTGGAAACTAAACCAGCCCAGTACCCTATCCGACGTGTACAAACCAAAGTGTTCTCTGTGCCTGCTGGAAACTTGAGCGCCAACAAAGAAAACCTGTTCCTGGGGGAACTACCCAAACGATTGATCCTGGCCTGTGTGGAAAATACCAGTTTCAGCGGAGCCTACCCAGAGAACCCGTTTGACTTCCAACATTTCGGCATCAATTTTGTCGCCCTGCATGTGGATGGACAACAGGTCCCAGCCACGGCCTTAACACCGAACTTTGGGCGCGGGAATTTCATTCGAGCCTATCAGAGCCTGTTTACAGCCACCGGTCAAATCAACCAGGACGAAGGGAATATGATTAGTCGGGAGGACTACGCGAACGGATACACGTTGTTCTGTTTCGATCTGACTCCCACCTTAGAGAACGACCATCAGCTGGCCCTGGCCAGGCAAGGCAATTTACGGTTGGAAATCCACCGTCAATGTGATCTGCTACGCCGAGTTTAACAACATCATTCAAGTGGACAAGGCGCGCAACGTCCTGTGTGACTTTTCCACCTAACATCGATACAGACCAGATAACCACCGTGCTGGAGAATGACCCAGGGACACGTATGGTCTTTCAAGGGGTGTTCGCCCGAGATGTGTTCCCATTAGACCGTATGTATCCTGCTGCATACGTTCTCAATACGGACCCGATGGATCGGCCCGGTGAACATTGGATGGCCGTGTACTTGACAGAACAGCAGGGCGAATACTTTGACCCGTACGGCCTGCCACCCCTCCATCCCGATTTAACAGATTTCATGGATCAAGGCACAGAGACGTGGTGTTGGAACAGTCAAACGTTGCAAAGCCTGACCAATAGCGTGTGCGGACAATATTGCTTGTTTTACCTGTACCATCGATGCCGGGGAAGGACCTTATCTACCATCGTACAGATGTTTGACGAATATCCCAAGGCCGAGGACCGAGATGTACTCGTATATGACTGGGCCGCCGATCATTTCAATGTACAAGCCCCGTTCTGGGCTTAAGTTCTTTCAATGTACAAGCCCCCTGTTCTGGGCTTAAGTTCTTTCACGAAAAGTCCCCCCCCCCTGTTCTGGGCTTAACTTTTTTCACGTAAAGCCCCCTGTTCTGGGCTTCAGTTTTCACGTGGTTGTTCTCACGTTGTTGTTGTTCACTGAATAAAAAAATGAGATCTCACCAAAAAACCCTGTCTTGTGTGTTTTCTATATGAGCATAGTGCATGAAGGCTATAACAGACATGTGGGGATTCGGTCAATGAATGGACTGAGAAAAGTAGCCAATCAGTGGCCTAGGATGGGGCCAAATGCAACCCACCAATGTCCAGAAAACAATGCAAGAGCACTGCAGTAAAATAGAGAGCCAATGAAATCAGCCCACAGACCAAGTACATGTTTTGGTCTAGGTTACGAGCGAGCATTCCAACATTTGACGAGGAGTTACAAGTTACAAGAGCCACAGGTGGAGTGAAGTGAGAAACAAAATGAGATCTCACCAAAAAAACCTTGTCTTGTGTGTTTTCTATATGAGCATAATGCATGAAGGCTATAACAGACATGTGGAGATTAGGTGAAACTGGCTTTGAACACCGTTGAGAAAGTAGCCAATCAGTGGCCTAGGATAATCCGAAATTCACCCGCGCACTCCCGGTGATGCCGCGCAGGCGTGCGGCCGGATAATCCGCGCGCGCGCTGCGGCTGGGGCCGGGCCGGGCCGGGGAAAACCCGGATGGAAAATCCGGACCCTACGTCTAAGGGAAAATTGGAACTCTTCTGTGTTCGGAGGTAGTTTTAGTAAAACCGGAAGTGACGTCACACACTTGCGCAGACCCACCACAATGAATGACCCGGATGTAAACAAGTCCCCGGATGAATGAACAGGTCAGTACATGCATTCCTATCATTCAAATGACCTTGAACTATCACGTGACCTCTCCGTGATGGAAAAACCACAGAACCAAGTGAGTACATGCATCCCATAGCCAGGTCACGCCCGATTCACGCAGACCGGAAGTGACGTCATACACCTGCGCACAACCGTGATGGAAAACCCCCAGAACCAAGTCAGTACATACATACAGTCAGACGAGGTCAAAATACTCGCTTCTGATTGGCTGTCAAAGGTCACGATATGCAAATTTTTGAGGTCAAAGGTCAATGGTAGTGAATATACGCACTCTATACTGGATATGACCTTGAACTGATCACGTGACCTCCCCGTGATGGCAAATACCCAGAACCAAGTCAGTACATGCATCCCATAGTCCCAGGTCACGCCCGATTCACGCAGACCGGAAGTGACGTCATACACCTGCGCACAACCGTGATGGAAAAACCCCAGAACCAAGTCAGTACATGTATACAGTCAGACGAGGTCAAAATACTCGCTTCTGATTGGCTGTCAAAGGTCACGATATGCACATTTTTGAGGTCAAAGGTCAATGGTAGTGAATATACGCACTCTATACTGGAGGTCAAAGGTCAATGGGAGTCAATATACGCCCTTGATAGGGGTTTCCCCCTAGTTTAGGGGTAAAGTCCGTGTTCCGTTTTTTATATTTTCGGGAAAAATCCTGATTTTACATGCACCCACCCATGCACCCAGGCCCCGATAAGCCCGGGGACCGATATGACCCCTTTTGGATAGGGTTGATAGGTGTTTTCCCCTAGTTTAGGGATAAAGTCCGTGTTCCGCTTTTTATATTTTCGGGACAAATCCTAATTTTACATACACCCACTCCAGGCAGAACCCGATAAGCCAGGGACCGATATTAGCCCTTTGGGATAGAGTTGATAGGGGTTTTCCCCTATTTTAGAGGTAAAGTCCGTGTTCCGCTTTTTATATTTTCGAGACAAATCCTCATTTTATACATACATCCACCCATGACTTGCAAAATCCTTCCGTAGGGACCCCAAGACCCCGACTCAAATGAATGGACGGCGTACAAGTCCGTACATGCACTCCTAATCACGTGACCGCCGCATGATGGAAAAAACCCAGAACCAAGTCAGTACATCCCATACAGTCATACCCAGGTCACGCCCGATTCACGCAGACCGGAAGTGACGTCATACACCTGCGCACTCCCCGTGATGGAAAAACCCCAGACACAAGTCAATACATGCATTCCATACAGTCAGACATACCCTCACCCCTCTATATACTTGGGACTACTTTCTGTCCGCGGAGGCAGACCGCATCACCGCCAAACCGCATCACCGCGGAGGAATCCTCTAACATGTCTAAACATGCTCCAAGGTCAGAGACGGGATGAAAGGATACAGGTCAGCTCAAGTGCACTCAATGACCTTTGACCTCCGCCACGTGACCGCCACAATTTCCGGGGTCAAAGGTCAATAATAGGGTTTCCGTCTTCTATATACTACTGTCCGTGCGCAAGAGCAGGATATCTGTGACCCGGGATAGGGTTGAATACACGATGGCCGATCCGTATAGTCACGAAAAAAATACATGAATACATTGGGAGTTAGACATATAGTACGCAGTATTGCCATGTACTGTTCAACTTCTCAATTCGGGTGATCTATAAATAGAACTGACGTCATGATCTATACATAGAACAGGGTTTCTCCACGGGGAATCCCCTTGTCCCGATGTTGAGCGATGACGGCACCAGGGGCCTGCAAATCTCTGCATTTTGACTTCCGTGGTAAGAATGCATTTGATGCATACATTATACATTATTATTACATTATTATACAGTGCTTTGTACAATATGAATTGGTATTGTACAAGTCCATGTTGTGATGAAAACCCGTATTGGACGAGACGCTATCGGCGTCTCGCTCAATACGGGTTTTCATCACAACATGAACGAGTGCCTTCGGCGTCTCGTCCAATGCGGGTTTTCATCACAACATGGACGAGTACAATACCAATCCATATTACTACAAAGCACTGTACAATGACCTATTTATTATACAGGTCATCGAAATATTGAACTAAATTATTTGTTATTGATTTTTCATTTATGTTTGAATCCATATAGTTTTGTTATAGATAAAGCAACATAACATTAATATATTCAACTATAACAATACATTTAAGTACAGGACCCTTAAATTCCTAGAATGCAACCGACTCCAAATCTGTAATTCTGCAAATATCATGTAAATCTATTATCAGTCTCTACTTTCCGAACTTCATTTGAGAGAAATTTGACTGACTGGGTAATGTTACTTTGAATTTAGATATATAATGACATTTAAGTTTCCTAGATGATCGAGCGAGCTAATAGAAGGTTTTTCAACTTTTGTTATTTCATTTTGGTGCCATAACAAAAAGAGTTACCTCCCTTAGAAAGCGTACAATATGAATTCAATACGGCATTTTGGGATCCAATATGACTTTGTGTATTGTACGAACACGTGGTGCAATTGAAATGATTTGATTGGATCAAAGGATATAGCTGTATAATAATATATAATATAGCATGGTACAATCGCTCGCATTAGGTTAACAAACATCCGTGCAGGTCCGTTTTTGTCATATCGGTAGATGAAAAATGGCATCCAGGGAGCAAATTCCCCGATACCCGGATGATACGAAAGGTGATGGTACGATAAGGCGGGATTTTGGCCTATACGTGGTGCGGTTGAAATCGAAAAAATAAAATATCCTAAAAATACTTAGGTTTTAATGTAACGGCAAGAGAAAATATAAGTACACAATATGTGAAAGTTTTAGTGCGATTGCGTTATGATTATAGTTATCACATGCAACTGAAATCCACAACTTGTGCTATTTCGTGAAAAAAAGGTCTAAATCGAATCCTTCAGACACGCATGTAGACGCGAAGGACCCCTTGGACCAGAAAGCCATTTAACCTGGTGTTGCGTGATAACATTATATTCCCACTGCTGGAAGATCTTTTTGGTCCAAGGGGTCCTTCATACTAAAAAATGAAAAGTTATTATTCATAACGTTTGAAGTTGTCATAAGTAGATTAAAGTGACAAAATAGCTTGTTGCAGTTGTTCGTATGTCGTGGTGTAGTGGATACGCACGTTGGATCACAAGCGCCTCGAAATTTTCTTTTACTGAGTTCGAATCCCAGGAGGTCAACATGTGTGACGCCGACAAGTTATTTCAATCTTTCTCATTTTTGTAAAAAAAAAATTTGCATTCAGTATATCTGAAATAAGATTTTAGGCTATCATTGACATTATGAACCAATTAAAAGTAAAATAAATATTGTTTACCGATGAAACGATACCGTATGGACATTACGGGCCAGTCAAACGTTGAACTCGAACGATCAGTCGCTACCTGTTACAACGGCAATATATTCGCCTAAATTGTGTATTTATTCTCCAATATGTGCATGTAAAGTCGACTGCAACGTGGTGAAATAATAACGTCTTGGTACCGAACATATGTGAAACTAGCATGGTTCACCGTAGCATAATTCAGTCCGTTGATTGACAGTTGCCGCCGACGAGAAGTTGTACATTTCATTGTGATTGACAGATGGAGAGAAGAAATGTACATCCCGGTGAGTCGGCTGGCTGTGGGCAAAAACCCCGCCTTACAATACCATCTCCTTTATAAGCACCATCTATACACTCTGAACGAAAGGACTACAACTCTGACGGGACAATACTCTACTGGCGGCTGTCCCAAGGAGTATTAGGTAGAAGTATTGGGGTGGTCATTTTTTGGGAGGTTTTTTTTCTTGCGGATTTTATTCAAGAATTTCCGATATGGGAAACTCTCAATTGAATTTTAATTCCGATATCGAAAATTTTAATTCCGATATCGGGAATTCAATTTCTGATATCGGAAATTCTTGAATAAAAAGCACTTTGCCTTAATTGCCATAGGTGTTGCACCTTGTTTTCTTGTCTCGCGATGTAGAACACGATGAGAGGCCATGGGCGGACCTTCGCTGAAAAGTTCAGGCAGATCTTGGGTGGACATGTTAGGTTCATTCTGGCGCAATGGACAATGTTAGTCCCAATGGGAAACCCACTCATTGACATTTGCGGTATGGGGTGTGCCACCTTGTTTTCTTCATCTCGAGCTGCAGAACACGATGAGAGCATTTGCGTACACTTCGCCATCCATAAGATGGCTTGCGAATCGTGTGTTTCCATTATCGCGGAGCGATATCCGGTGTTTTACCGGATTCTGTTCGGCCTTCATCTGGCGGAGAAGAGACTCGAAAACTCTGATAAATTACAGGTTTTCATACATATCTCGGAAACAGATATTGCCTGGGCTTACAAAATATATAGGTATGAATAACTTTCGTATCATCCAAGAGGTGTGGTAGATCTGTAATATTGGACAAGTAGATCATCACATGACTCGAAAATGGCGGGTTACGTTGGGGTTACGTCGGTAGACTTTAGCGGATTGGCTGACGAAGTCACGTGGTATTGATTTCTGGAAATTCCCTCTTGCATTTGCCGAAAGTAGTCTGAAATGGATACACACGATCCCAGGCTCAGTCTTACCGCGTATAGATGACCGAAATGGTTACAGGTTGACGATGAGAGGTGTCTCGAGGCCATGCGTTGAATTTTGTTGAAAAGTGCTGATGATGCATGCGAAGAAAGGCAGATCGAGGTGGACGTTTTGGGGTCTAGGTGGGCCCATAGCGGTCCGATTGGGTCATGTGAGGAATCAGTTTGAAGCACTGGATGGGTATGGCGTCTATATGCGCATGCGCAGTAGAAACACGGTATTTGAATGGACGTTTTGGGGTCGAGACGGACAAACAGTGGTCCGATTGAGCAGTGTGAGGTGTCGTCGTGAAGCATTGGTGGGGGACCAATCCGACTGGACTAATTTGTCGTCTGTTTTCAGACATGCACATGCACAGGCAGGGAATTGTGGGAAAAGGGCATTGGAATGGACGTTTTGGGGTCGAAGTGGGCCTATAGTGGGCGTACTGGGTCGGGGAGGCGATTCATGTGAAGTGCTCCTCCAGACCGATCAAGTCCTGGGTGGGTGCATGTTTTCACAGAATAAAAACGGACACTCTTTAGTGAAGTTGAATGACCCCCCCCCCACCCACCCGCCCAACTCAATACTGAAATAAAACGTTAATAGATTAGCTGGAGAAGTATATAACCCTTAGCGTAGGAAACTGAGATTTCCTAAATATAATCCCGGACCATTTCCCCGTGGAAAGAAAATAAGTTCAAAGAAAATCGAAAAAGGTGTCCGACGCCTACTGGTGAAGTTGGATGACCCCACCCCTCTCTAACCCATTCAATACTGGAATGAAACGTTAATACTCATATAGACTCAATCCATTTGAAAGCTGAAGTAAAAAGACTCACTGCTTTTCTGTCTGTCTGCGATATAAATCCACGAAAGCGTTACTTTCACTAGAATTAGATAGCAGGTTGCAGCTGCGGTCAGAATTTAGGTTTCATGGATCTTGGATGTATCCAGTAATAATATATCTTCATAATTGTCTTAAATGTCTGCAGGGATTGAATGAAGAAGTTATACGATTCTAGGTTCTACTTGACGGGTCGTAAGGCTATACAGCTATTCCGGCTTAATTTCATTTATGTCTTGCACTTGGCTTGTACATGTAGCATCCGATTGCCAGTCTTAGAACTCTTGTAGCTGCCCCGTTTGCCAGACGTTTACCTACTTGCCGTTCTATGCCGTCAATGGGTTTCACTGTCACAATTATACCACTCGGTGTTTCAGCGTAGACCACGAAGAAACGCATACCTCCATCCAACCCAGTTAGAAAACATCACCATGCAGTAAGTCTATGCGAGAGCCATTGCTCAGTACATTCACCTCCAATCGAGAGATATTCACTATTTTTCGTTCCTTGACGTCGTTTCATGTTGAACAACTTTATTGACAAGAACAATAGCAATCTATTTATATCAAAAATTGCAGCTGGCTGACAAACTTTCACGTTCGCTGAAGGATTGAAAAGGTAGATCCTCGGGTTGAGAGATATCCCGTATTACTCCTCATACATGCACGCTTAAAACTAAAGTGTTGTAAAGTGTTGAAATAACACTTTAAGTGTGTCCACAGGGACTGCACTTTAAAGTGCTGTCCCTGTGGACACACTTAAAGGGTTATTGCAACACTTTACGAGTAGGTTTCGACACTTAGTTTTAAGCGTGTGCACAAGCTTAAAGGTAAAAGTAACGATGGCTGCACTCTGTCTGGCCTTTATTCTTATTCTGTCATTCTCTCCAAGTAAATCATACCAATATAAACGTTAACGTAGCATTCCAGTATTCCACAATGGAGTACAGGAGGGATGCGTGTTGGGGCGGGGGCGGAGGGTTAAATCTGTTAAGGCCTGTCGGGCACCGTATCGATTTTTTTTGAGGTGATTTTATTCGACGGAGAAATGGTCTGGGATTATATTTATGAAATCTCAGTTTCCTGCTCTACTTTTTCAGCTAATATATTCATGTTTTATATCAAGTATTGAGTTGGCGGAGTAGGGGGTGAGTAGCTGAGGTCCAGTCATACCACTCTGTATATTTCTTATTGCTATTAGTGCTGTTTTGAATGACATACCAGCATCAGCATCTACAGTTCATCATTTACCAACAGGTGACTTGATATGGCTATTGCATCATCGCTCTGAAATACTTGTAAATAATACCGCTGAAGCCGGTGCTAGCATCTTCACATTCCAAGTTAAATATTACACTAACGTTCCGTCATTTACCTTGACTTAATGAACAGAGTAAAATTGTTCAAACCGAAAAACGCACGTGATGTCAAAAACTCAACATAGGAGTTGCCAACACCGTGCAGTGAGCATTTTCTTTTATGTCTGCCTGTGTGATTTCCAAATATGGCAAGTGGTGCTTGTATTGATGTTAATTTCTTTCGAATAGCCAATCAAATTTGAATTTTAAAGAGGGCATACACTGCACTATGGACCACGGAATATTTATAGCGCTATGGCATCACCAAACCCGTCTTCTGATCAGATAATGTGTTATGTTCAGCCAAGGTAACACGTGTAGTGTTCGACTTGGATATGCGAAGATGGGTGCTAGGAGCCGTGTGGTCGTGTCATTGAAGATGTTCAAGTGAACAGCTACAATAAAAGAATGGCTAGGATACAAATCATCACCGGGACAACTTGTTGTTATTGCCATGTTTTTTTTTTAAATATGCAGTGTATTTGTCTGTGGGGTCATATGACTTCTTGTCAGTACGTCGGCATCGTTTTCCACCACTTGTAATGGTGCGCATAATTACAAAACGAATCAGGAGACACTGCCCTAAAGAGCGAGGATCAATCGTGCAGATAATCGTGAGGCAAATGTTGAACTGCTCCGGGAAATAGGTAGTTTAAAGGGATAATTATCAGCAATCGATGACTAATTAAAGCAAACCAAAAGGAAAATTGAATGCAGGCCTAAAATAGCTGAGATTAATGTTCCCAGTTCCCCTGCCTCTGATACGCAACCGGTTTCCGCCTAATACCGCTGCACCAGATGCAATTTATTGGGACACACTGCGGGAACGTGTAGGAGAAATTTGAAAATGTGTAACTTGCTGTGGGAAGTTCGCATAATTACAATAACGAATCAGGGGACACTGCCCCAAAGAGCGAGGATCAATCGTGCAGAGAATCGTTTGATTGTAGTCAAATATTTTGACCAATTGATAAAGCAGCAAAATCAAAACAATCGCCTAAAAAATAACCCAGGCCAAAACGGGAGTTTTAAAGGAAATTATAGACAAAATGGTCCAAACAGAAATGAGACCTGTAACACAACAGGCCACATCAATGAAACTGGGTGCAAGATCAGTCAAACCAAATGTTTACCGATGTGTTGCGATGAATCAACACAGGAGTGAACTGTTGTTACTATAGATACTTTTGATAACCCAGTTTTGCCACTTTTGGACTGGGGTGCAACTATTTCAGTCATTTAAAAAAACGGTTGTCTTGGGTATTTACTTCTTGAAACATAATAAAGTGAGCTAAACATATATTCACATGCGGACATACAACGTTTTAATTCCAAATACATTGAAGCCGTTATCAGGATATACTCTGGTGAAGAACTATCAGCCAATCTGACAGGCGTTCTTCATGAGGATTCGCCGATAAACGAACTTGGATTAATTGGCTCACGAAACTTAGTTACATGACATGGAACCAGTGAGCCTTATCAAGTAACAAATCCCAAAGGCACGGATATTTTATGGTGAAGGCCAGAACTTTACTTGGAAAATTCAGTGCCGATATCAGCGGAACAATGGATTCCAATGCTGATCAGCCGGCCATCAGAATGTTTGCTTATATTAACAGAATATCCCATCGCTTATTCGCAGTTACAAAGGAGCATCACAAGTCTAGTTATATTCTGTCTGTATTCTTCCTTAGATGCGATAGTAGATGGCACAATCAATCCGAAATTTGTTGCTGAAAATGTCTCTGTGACATCACCACCCAGTCCATCCTCGCGAGCCAGTGTAGGCCTATCGATCGATCTGTTAGGATGGATACACTGGCTTGGTTAGTTTACCCATACGAGTTCTGGATGTAACTAGATCAAGGGGTTTTTCTTAAATCAATCCAATCAGTGAATGCACTGAGCTAGTTGATTAGGCCAATCCGCTGCGAGGTATGAGATTTGACAGGTTTGAATTTTTATTGGGGGGCTGTAGCCCCCCAATAATTTTGCAGCAAGATTTTATTTCCACGTATTTCCCTGCAAGTAACTATAATGACAGACGGGATAGAAGGTTTTTCTATACTTTTAAATTATTAATGTGGATGGCGTTATTTCTGCAAAGATCTTTCCATTATAGGAATTATCACCCCCTTGCCCATGGTACGAATTATATCGGTTTGGTCTACACAATGTGTCCAGCTGCTTTATTATACTTATATTTTTCACAGAAAACCACCATCGATTGCTTTTTCATGGTAAAAGGTATAGGAAAAAATAAATAAAGAATACACTTCATTACAGAGTTATCTTATTCGCCAGAAACGCGTCTCCAGCGATCTAGACCCCAGGAGCTTCTGGGGCCTAGCCGGCCCCTGGACCCTCGCCTTAAGTGCTATGATTTAGCATCATGTCTCCCACAATTAACAATTGCTTTCGGCGGCCCTGATACTATTACTCTACTGGGAAGGTATCTAGTTTAATAAACCTCCCATGTGTCTAAATCCCATTGTTCTCATACCATACTTCACAGCTGGTGCGCATGCTTACTCGATCCTGCATGCGCAGTTGACTCATTATACTCCAATGCGAATGCCAGGCCCCAGGGACCTCATAT
Organism: Hanleya hanleyi; assembly: GCA_036873755.1. Classification (NCBI taxonomy): domain Eukaryota; kingdom Metazoa; phylum Mollusca; class Polyplacophora; order Lepidopleurida; family Hanleyidae; genus Hanleya; species Hanleya hanleyi. The sequence continues at coordinate 32,758 of JAVTVY010038453.1, read as the reverse complement.
AGTGTAGTGAAACTCTCAGGTCTTTCACCCAACTGGATTTCCGTATTAGGCTCCACACTTGCATTACGCTTTCCATACTACTCTGCGGACCGGAAGTGAAATAATAACTTTGGTGCGTGCGCACTTAACATTGATACATCAAAGTTTAGAAATTTAAAGAGAAACAAGAGCCCAAGGGACTTCAATATACGCCTGTATATCTGGAATTACATTGGTCCAAATTTCAAGGTTGTTTAATAGCCTTGATTCCAATTGGTAGCTAGTAATCCAATCCAAAGAAAGGTCTACAATTTTGTGCTTCTGAGAATGTAACATATATCACATCTTGTATTGAATGATAAACTAAAATGGGCTTAACTCTTGGTAATTAATTGACATCGAAAATAGTAGTTTCCCTGCAAATGGATTCCTTTCAGCTGAGAGAATTTTTCATGAAGGAAGAAGAAAGTGATGAAATAAACCTTTCTTCTTGAGTTAATAAACAGGTATGAAGTTCATGAAGGACCCCTCTCCTCATTGAATTAGTAAATTATGGTTTTTATTTCACAACAGTTTAACTAAATGTAGCGGTTTCAAACATGGGAGACAACTCCACAGGACAAATGCCATATACATGTAGGGGAGAGAACTCTGAATATTCCAGGCTAACACATATAGTCAGCTAAACTTGATTCAGTTTTGGGGGACTGTGACCTTGACCTTTGATAAATTGATCTCAAAATGTATGGCTCCTCTTTGCCATGCGAGTAAGGTATACTCAAAGTTTGGTACCAATCATACATGTACCTTGAAACTAGAGATATCACATGGACAACAAGTGTTAATGGCTGAATGGACAGAACGTAACATCGCAATACACGACCTCGTCTTCGACAGGCATATGAAAATGCGACTTTTAATGATTTCTTGATTTTGGGGTCACTGTGACCTTGACCTTTGACCCACATTTTGGTATGTAACACATGTCCCTCTAATGTATCTAATGGCAGAAAAGTTATTTTTTATGATTTCCTGATTTTGGGGTCACAGTGACCTTGACCTTTGACCTGACCTAAATTTTGGTGCACGACACATCGTCTTCCCTCAGTGTATCAATGGACTAAAAAAAAAATCAGATTTTTATGAATTTCATGATTTTGGGGGTCAGTGGTTTTGACGTTCGGCCTTGACTTACATTTTGGTATGTGACACATCATGTCCCCCTAATGTATCTACTGACACAATTTTTTTTTTTTTTTAAAGATTTCTTGATTCTGGGGTCACAGTGACCTTGACTATTGACCTTAACCTAAATTTTGGTACATGACAAACCATCTCTCTGTAATTTCTCAGTGGACACAAAAAATCATGATTTTTAACAATTTCACGATCACAGTGACCTTGACCTACATTTTGCAATGTGACACATCGTGTCCCCCTAATGTATCTACTGACATAAAAAAAATGTTATTTTTAATAATTTCCTGATGTTGGGGTCACAGTGACCTTTGACCTTGACCTAATTTTTGGTATGCGACACTTCATTTCCCCCTATTGAATCCACTCACAAAAAATTAGTATTTTTCAATGATTTTCTGATTTTTAGGTCACACGAATGTATCTTCTGACACAAAAAAAATGTTATTTTTAATAATTTCCTGATTTTGGGGTCACAGTAACCTTTGACCTTCGACCTTGACCTATTTTTTGGTATGCGACACTTCATTGAATTGAATCCACTCACAAAATATTAGAAATTATTAATGATTTCCTGATTTTTCAGTCACACTGACCTTTGACCTCTGACCTCGACCTACATTTGGTATGCAACACATCGTTCCCCCCCTAGGGCATCCACTCACCAAAATTAGAACTGTAGATAGAAAACTGTCAATGATCAATGATTTCATGATTTTAGGCAACAGTGACCTTTGACCTCGACCTCAACTTTTGGTACGCGACACATCGTCTCCACCTAGCGTATCCACTCACAAACAATTGCCACTGTGGATAGAAAACGTTCACAGATATAAACCGGACACGAACACTTCAGTGATTTCCTGTTTTTTAGGTCAGTGACCCTTGACCTCTGACCTCGACCTTCATTTTGATATGCGACACATCGTCTCCCCGTAGGGTATCCACTCACCAAAAATTGGAACTGTAGATAGGAAACTGTTCCAGATATAGACTGGACACGAGAACCGAACACCACTATCACATAATACGTCCACCTTTTGGTGTGCGTATAAAAAGTGGACAACTCAAGGCAATTTTCAATATTTGATTTTCATTTTTGAAAAGTTTGCAATTACATTGAATGTCACTGAGAGATCACCAGCACTCTGATCAAGCAGATGTTATTTTGTTTGGACAATTGTGATTATATAGAACATTGCTGGGAAAAGTACATTGGTGTATAATAAATCCATATACATATGGCACGCCGTTTCGGTATTTAATCGGTTATTCCACATCTGTTGAATTTTTTTTGCACAAATGTACAAAAGAATTCCACATATGTGTAAAAAACAGTTTTTAGACATATGTGCAAAGTTTTAGGCATATGTTGAAATTTTTTAGACATACGTTGAAAAGTTTTAGACATATGTGAAAAAGTTTTACATATATGTAAAATAAATTAACTATTTCACATATAGCACAAGGCTATTCTATGGAAAACAACTTCTTTATTGCTGTGGAGCTGACGTTTCGTTGGAGATACTTCCAACTTTTTCAAAGCTCATTAGTATCTCCCACGAAACGTTAGCTCCACAGCAATAAAGAAGTTGTTATCCATAGAATAGCCTTATGTTATATACGCCGACTTCTAAATGCCTATCAAAGAAAAAGAAAATATTTCATATATTTTGAAAAGTTTTATACATATGTCAAAGTTTTATACATATGTGCAAAACTTTTCCACATATGTCAAATAAAGTGTCTTTACACAGATGTGCAAAAAGTTTTGCACATATGTTAAAAAAATATCAGGAGAGTTAATGGACTGCTCCCTGTGGTATCTCTCGTGAATGTTTGTTATCTAACGACCATTTCAAAATGGCGCTGTCCCTTCGGGTTTTGTATTTCGTCTCTCTGACAATGTGAGAAATTTGTAACTACAGTGTGTAGATTCAAGGTCCATACATATACATGACCATTGCCCCATCACATACCTTTATCATATCTCAGAGAAGCATGTAGACTTTTGATTGGCTGACAGACCTCATGTGTGATGCTGTATTGTCAACTTGCTGGTCGAATATATATCGTATACCCCCGTCGCCAAGGGCAACGAACAGGTGTTCACTAGATTCCATCGTCTGCTAAACAAAATGGCTGAATCAGGCAAACGTTTCGCGTCTCACACGGACGATGAAGTTGTTGAAAAGCGGGCTAATATTATTCCCAGCAACACAAAAAAATCGAACAAAGCGTCCGCCCACATCGTGTGACATTCCCACAGCTATCCTGGTCGCCGCAAATCCCTCAGCGCCAATGTTCAATAACTGCACAATAAATGCAATCAACATCATCGTGCGAAAATGAAGCAAATACCTATACTTCTGCCAAATTGTGCAGGACAGTTTGATTTTTCCGATTTTTCTCTCGAACTGTAAATTTAAGTCAGTTCATGTTGGTCCTTCTCCTGTGTGATGTTATGGAAACATGACACAAGTGACACTGTCGAGTGACACGGTGTTGAATTATAGACAGAATGGAAATGTAACAGTTCACACGTGTATTTGAAACTTACATATCCACGCAACAGATGTGAATCCGGAACGGGTCTTTCGATGTATTTATTAACAAAAGGTATATAATCTAGATATTATACTCGTCGATGGCTATTAAATATTAAATATGAAATTGAGATTAAGCTTAATGTTCCAGTATTTTATACGTTTCTGATTTTCAGAATAGAACATAAGAGATGAAGCTGAATTTGAAGTTAGATTGTTCATTCTTTATCACCGAAGCCCACCGGTATTTCACACGGAAACCGGGTTCATTGTTCACGGATTACAGTATATGTTATCGTTATCTTTGCTCCTCCCTTAGTACGTTTTAAAGATGAGGATTGTAAAAATGATACATTTGTCTTTGTGTTCATTTTTCCGGTGCATGCTGTGGATCGTTCTGAAACCAGTGCAAGTCCGATCGAAGTCCGTTCCATTATGTCGGCCTTGAAGTCCAAAGTGATTCTTAATGCTCTGAGATATGATAAATTCGTTATACATCGCCCTTCCGGGGTAATACGAGATTCGATTTGGTTTCTCTCGCCATATTTTTCCTCGGCTGCGCGTCGGAAAAATATGGCGAGAGAAACCAAATCTCATCCCGTATTACCCCGGAAGGGCAACGTATAACTAATATTATTCCTGTAGCTAACGCAGATCGTACAAACTGCGGTAGCTATATTTGGTATGGTGGGTCCATGCGAACTTGAAATGAAAGAGATCGGGGGAGGGCCTATTCGTCATGTAAGGAAAACACAATAAGTGATTACATGTAGGGAACCTTGTTAAACCTGGAAAAGCTACCCGACAAGCTGTATTGCACACGGTATTCCCGGTCTGAAGATCCTCACATGACAAACTTTCCCAGGGGGAGGGGTGGGAACAAACAGTGATCTCACATACATGATCGAAATACATTAGTGTAGGGGTAATCAGCTAGGTCAAAGATAAACACACGGGCTCAGTCTCTTAGCCATTTCAATGTCAACCTTACTGAATACCACGTTACCACTGTGGACAGTTTGTTCCTTTATTTGCAGGTGGAAAAAGGCGCAAAAAAGATACCAGGAAGCAGACGGTGCCTACGAGAGAAGTTGCAACTTTTAGAAATATGTGGAAAAGTTTTGCACATATGTGAAATAAATTTACTATTTCACTTGTGTTGAAAAGTTTTGATACATACACATATGTGTAAAAAAAGTTTTTCTGACAGTCAAAAACTTTAAACATATGTGTAAAAGTTTTAGACATATGTGTAAAAGTTTTACACATGTCAAATAAATTAACTATTCCACATATGTTGATAACTTTTGCACATTTTAGACATCTGTTGAAAGTTTTATACATATGTTGAAAACTTTTTCACATATGTGCAAAACTTTTCAACATATGTGAAACAACCGATTAAATACCGAAATGGCTTGCCATATATACATGTACATACCACAGCAGGTTCCCATAAACTTGACTATAGGGCAAATTGACATTTATTGCTATATATTCTGATACAGTCTGAACATAATAATACAGACAAAACTGCGACAAATGAAAGCTGGGCATAGCATACTTACATGTATAAAAACTATATTCGTAATGTTCTTGTAGTGGGGATAAATCCTTGACTATAACGGACTTGCATGAATCATCGGGTATGCACTTATGCACTTGAGCATTTAATGCTCTTACACAACCGTGAATGTTGAACGACATCAGATATTTGTTCCTTCACTACAATGTCAGCCAGTCGCATGGAATGCTGTTTCCAACCAGCGGCCCCAGAGCGCATGCATGCACTGTATGTAATTATTAGATGTAGAATTAAAATTAGGTAAATCAAATTTGACACACCCCACAGCCTTGCCCTCTGTCACCTGCTTTTCAACATGGCGGAGACAAAGCCCTAGCTCCCATATCACTAGGCAATGTTCACTAGGCTGAAAGTGTTCTAGGTGGTGAAAGTCACTTCAGTTCAAGCGCTAAACTATGCATAAATCAATATAAAAAAATATTCGCCACCACATAAACTATACATCTGTGCCATCTGTTTTGTCGAGAGCATCTCTGTAGTCAATATGACATCCCGGGAGGGAGGTAGAAAGTAGTTTTAAAGCCGCTTTCGTGTCTTTGATTTCTGGCAAATTATACAGTATCAGAGTCTTCAAATTTCTGTAAGATAAAAAACACAAGTGAAAATCATGAACACTTAAAGATATCGAAAACTGAGTAAACCTCTAATCCAGGCTTTCAGATTGTGCAACCATTAAAGTAGAAGACAAAAAAATATATGGAGCACATATATTGGGACAATAAAACCCTGCCCAGATTAAATATCTCTTGGTCAGTACATGGGCAAAGAAATCTACATATAATATTAACCTTAATATTTCTGTCATATATCGGTTTTCCTGCTCCAGTGGTCATCACATGCTCTCAGGTTGAGTCACTCTGGGTGGTAAAGCTACAGTTCTTCCAATGGGATGCTGCGGGAAGCACATGATTTGCAATCCTATTAATGTTTCCAAATACACAGGCCCATAGCCAAGGGGGGTTTTCTGGGTTCGGGCGAACCTCCCTTTTAGAAACATATATTTTTCTCATATAAATGCCCTTTTAAAACTGAAGCAAACCCCCTATTTGCCCCTTTTCCCATACAGCGAACCCCCTGATGTGCCCTTTTGGAGTGAAGGCGAACCACCCCATAGTAAATCCTGGTTACGGCCCTAAGTTCAGAAAAATTGTTCAACTGAAATACTTATATCCTATGGTATATCTTATCATCCAATATTTGCTAAATTCTTTTCACTGTTCAGTTTAAAATTATTCCTACATTATGAAAGCTGTGATAGCTACTACATATAGCAGCCTGAGATTGGAACATAACACAGAAGACTGGACTTAGATGGTAGGATATCAGGACCTTAACGCATGTCAATAATAATGCATGTTGACATGAACTTACTGAAGATGTGTCAGAGATGAAAGGCCTCCGGTTGTGATATCTCCACAACTGCTGATCTGTAGATGTTCAAGGGAGTCTTTCACTAGTGGCAGACGGGCAATAGCTGTATCATCCACATAAACACAGTTATGTAGAATTATCTTTTTCACCTCAGTCACACCAACTGCAAATACAACAGAAGCAAGTTTAAAAAAATTGTCATCTGGTGAAATTCTGAATGCTCTTTAACCCTACCTGGCCTGGGGGGGGGGCACTTCCCCCCCCCACCTGTTGGTTTTTTGCTCGTATCTCCGGAACGACAAAAAATTGAGAGCTGAAACTCCGTGACTTTCCGATTATCATATTGGGGTCATTTTGAGCCTATTTGCATGACCCCCCGAGCAGAGGATCATGGGTAAATTCAAAATGGCGGCCATGGGGGGTACCAGAAAAGTGATGTTTTCGCCATATTTCTTCAAAAATTAAACAAAAATTCAGTGTGTTGATTCAACGCGATTCTATGCATTTTACTGAAACCATATGTCTTAGCATCACCAAAAAACACCCCCTGATTTTCCTCCCTCCCTCCCTTCCCCCATTAACCCTACCAGTCCTGGGGGAGGGGGAGCCAAAATGCCTCCCTACCAAACTTTCTGCGATTTCTCCGGAACGCCAAAAAATGGAGAGCTGAAACTTCGTGACGTTATAGGTTGTCATATTGGGGTCATTTTGAGCCTATTTGCATAACCTCACGAGCAGAGGATCATGGGTAAATTCAAAATAGCGGCCATGTGGGGTACCAGAAAAAATGATGTATAGAAAAGTGGGTAAAACTTGTTTTATTTCATATCAGATTATTATTTACTAATTTATCATGCAGTTTTTGCGAAGAAAAAACAAAAATAAAAAATTCGAAGATTTTGACCAAAAATCGTCCAAAAATGCTCTTTTTGAAAATGACGTCACAGTGACGTCATCATGGCGGCCATCTTGGATTTTTTCGTGTAGAGCTTGACCCAAAGATATGGTGTGGTAAGTTTCAGCCCTCTAGCCTTAGCGATAGCGAAAATATCTGAACCCCCCCAGGCTGCGGTACAGCCCAAATCGCCCAGGCCAGATAGGGTTAAGGCTTACGGGTAAAATGTTGCTCAAGCGGGGGAACTCTCTCTGCCTAGTGGGATTGGTCATATGCTCCAGTTCCCTCTATGTAGCTTGAGCTTAGAGCTGACTTACAGCTAATTCTGTAACAAATACATCAATTATCAACTCCCATTCATCCTAATATTATTACCAGACTGTCAGATTCTTCCCTTAATTTTGACCTACATCTAGGCATTGAGATCATCATTTCAAAAACCAAAATGCTGAACATTTCTAATACAGTAACTCCCATGCTACTGGACATGAATGGATTCTTTGCCCCATATGGTGACACCATATCACCTCTCTGAACCATAATGGACTGCTCACAGATCAATTACGGTACTAGTACCGGTAACATGTTTACCTATGAACTGAATGTAACATACAAAGCTATTTGATGGAGCCACAGTTTATTTTGTACTTTAACATAAAAAATAGTATTAGAGGTTTAGCATGCTATTAACTGCTTGAAAGAGTTTGCTAACAAGTGAAACTAATTAATTTAATAATTTGTTCAAGACATCTAATGGCATCATCATCTATTGGAATAGGGTGTAAAATGGCATCATCATCTATTGGGATAGGGTGTAAAATGGTATCATCATATATTGGATTAGGGTGTGAAATGGCATCATCATATACATGTATTGGAATAGGGTGTAAAATGGCGTCATCGTGCAGTCATGGGGCAATGGCACTCGACACGGCCTTGGATAATGCAAGACATTAGTACCTCATCCTGCACTGCTAGGACTCCATATTGGCATCCATGTTGAAAGCACAGCATCACGCGGAAACTCCGAACAGCGCATGTCAGCTGTATGACTTCCGTTACTATGGAGATTAGCTTTGGACACAAAACCGGAAAAAAACACCTTAAATTAGAAGAGATCCCTCGGGGGTAGATTCAAGGAAATATTCATTTCATTTGGATGTACCATGTTAGCAGAAACACATCTTATAGCATGTGGTGTGCCTCACGTGCAGCGAATCACGGTTTACAGCTGAGAGAGATTAATGCGCGAGGTACTATGACTTGGACAGAATAGGCCGAACAGTCGCGAATGGGCCGTCAATGGTAGAAATGCTCTATGGGTACCAATTCCTATGATCACCTAGATGAGGAAATCCAACCTCCATCACTGCTGAGTCACTGGCATCTATTTCTTCTATTTTGTACTTGTCAAAATTTCCTTGGGGAAGTTGATTATAGTCCTTTTCCCAGTGGTTGAAACCCTTCCACCGCACACTGGCACCACAACGTAACAACCATTCTGCACATGCTCTGTTTGGGCCTACTGTCTTCACACGGTCTGTGTCAACGCTGTCAGAATGGAAATGAAAAGCACAGATTGGAAAACACAAATATTGGAATATTTAAGAGATGATGTTCGATGGACAAAATAATTTTTCTGCTGTAAGAATTCCTATATACAGGTTGATATAACACTATACTAAAAGTAGTCATTCATATATAATTATTATGAATAGAATTTAAAAAAATATTATTCTATTTTATTCATAATAATTATATATCCTTGCAGTTATACAATATATACATGTGATATAAGCTTACTTCACAAATAGTGGATCAGTTTTACAAGTCCAAAATGAGAAGCCGTGAATGCAAGTTCACAGCAGAGCATTCCCAGAAACAAAATATGATCGATTTTCAATTCTGTATCATAGTCCAGAGTGTTTTTCTGGCAAAAAGTACAATGGGGCTGACTTTGAAAGCTAACACACTGGCAATTAATTTCAGTAGCACAGACAGACTTAAAAACTTAGACGCAACAGATAGGGGGCCTACTGAAAAAGCAACTCTAGTAGGCCTATATAGGCCCTATCACAACCAAAGATAAGGCTGAAATAAAGGTTGACCAGATTTCAATGTAGTTTTATCAATGTTTATCCTAGCTCTTCACTGCTACAAAGCTGGATAACATAAAGTCCAAATTTGTGTGTGATTATATTCTGCCTTTGAACAGAGCTACGCGTAAGCATATATGCAGCAACTTTTAGCAAATATATCTTGAGTAAGAGAACATAATCCCAGTGTAATGAAAGTGCTTACATTTTCCCATAACTCTTTGGCCCATGATGATGCTACATGACACCTCTTTCTGAATCATAGAGTGAATGCTGGGCTGTACCATAGACCCTTTGGAATGTTCACCTGTAAACTGTCACATACCAAACAATTTTTTGGAGCCACAGGTATAACTATATATTTTTTACCTTCACATCGTACCAGGATAACTGATTTAGCATATTTAATACTAAAAAACCAGTTGTTCCACAGATTAGTTTAACATAATCTAACTCCGAAGATTGAAGTCATGGTGGTACGTGATATGATATTATATTTCGGCTATAATTTATGCCATCATCAGGATCGTATGAGCACCTGTTGCATACAGAATATATATATACAGTGTGAAAACAATAGTATAACAAACAATAGTATGACAAAAAGAAAAGTATACAAATTGACCAATGAGGACACAATACAAAGAGTCAGCACTGATATGTGCTCAGGTGAGTTCACTTAAAGACAATAAGGTCTTTTGAGGCTAAACATTGGGACGAATTGTTATTCAAAGAAGCCCTAGCTATTAAAACCAGATCTGAGTTAAATCACGGATTAAAAGCCTCAAAAGACCTTATTGTCTTTAAGTGAACTCACCTGAGCACATATCAGTCCTGACTCTTTGTATTGTGTCCTCATTGGTCAATTTGTATACTTTTCTTTTTGTCATACTATTGTTTGTTATACTATTGTTTTCACACTGTATATATATATTCTGTATGCAACAGGTGCTCATACGATCCTGATGATGGCATAAATTATAGCCGAAATATATAGTATCATATCACGTACCACCATGACTTCAATCTTCGGAGTTACATTTATCTTAGTTTATATTTAATACTGCTTGACAGAATTTTTAACGAGTTGAACTAATGAATTTATTAATTTGTTTGGGGCTTCAAAAGGCATCCTTATGGAATGGGGCGTCAAATGGCGTCATTATGGGGCAATGGTAGCAACCCTTTATTGGGCAAAGAATTACTGATCTCAGCTGACATTCACGACATAAGACTATACCTGTGATACATGTAACAGACTTGTGTCTCTGTGAAAAGGCATGCTGCTTGCTTACCACAGTGAATTCAATGCTGAAACATTTCTAGAGATGTACTCAGGGCCTCCAGGAGTCTTGAAATCCAGGTGGAATTTTCTCAAACGATCAGCAGGCAAAGTATAAGCTTGTTGTCTGGTTTGCTCGACCCCATTATGGGAAAGCCCAGTGGTGACACAAGCCTATAAAAGCAGTTGACACAGACTATTCTTGGCAGTCAGCATGGTCAGTAAGAAGATTTTGAAGTCTACTTTCCTACATCCTCGATCCAAACAAAGTGACAGGTTGAATAAAATTCCTGTGTTAGCCATGACCACAGTGTTCATGGTAGCCTGGCATTTTGTCTTTGCCGAGAGTTCTGGGTGATTGGCGACAGACACTCTAGCAATTATGAGAATCTTTGTTTATGCTGGAGCTGGGATCAGTGCTCCTGGCACCACCGGCCGACCTGACGCCACAACCTTCAGCTGAGGTGGCTACCAAAGTTCAACTGACTGGTAGGGGCCGTGATCCAGTAGATGAGCAGACCACCATGTTGCCATTAATGCATAATGCACATCTGTGACAGCCATGATGGGACAGATGTCCACGATAGTGAAGAACCGAAGCTCTTGTGAAAAGATGGCTGACTCAGATTAGTGAAGATTGTAGCTATTCTGGCCGGACTGGAAGAATGCCGGCAAGCTGCAAAAATTCAGTGAAGGCGTCTATCTGAATCTGCGACTGGGATGTGGTAGGGCCGTAATACGACATTGTGCATTTCAGTCATTGTGCCATTAAAAATGGTTGAATGTACCAGCAGCAGGGTCAATACCTGGCCATTGCTTTACGGGGGTCAGTGCAACAAGTGTTACACACGGCAGCTCGAGTATGAACTAGGCAATACCTACTATGACCTATATGATTAGGAAGCCTTGGACAAGTGATTCACTACATCGAATCAGATGGACCTGTAGAGGTCGCAGCTGAAATTCAGGCACTGTGAAAGAGATGAAGATCTCTCAGGCCTGGCTCAGGCAGTTTCTAGAAGCAATCAGTGATGAGCTGAGATTTCAAATTTCGCAGACATTACCAAGGCTTTGTATGTGATGGTACATGTGGCTTTGGAAGTAGAAGAATTCACGACCTCTGAGAATCGAAAACACTGGCCGACAGCCAAGTCAACTGCTTCAGGGAAGGATGACAACGCAGCCACATCAATAGAGGACAAAACGGAGAAACCAATAGAGAAGAAATAAAGGATTTAATGGAGCATAATCGCAGCAACAGTTTGCAATGATATGGGGATGTGGCCTGAGTTGAACGTCAAGCATCCGGATAAACCACCAGAGCCTGGCTGAAGTTGACCATGATTATGAAGTTACCCCGCGGTTATGAATTTGGCTCATCTAATTTAAGAACTGCCCATCAACAAGAGAGAGGAAGAGCATTCATCGAAGACCACTTGAGGAAAAATTCACCTAAAACAGTTATAGCCTTCACTGATGGATCATGCCATGTGGAGCTGGTGCCATCATTTAATTCCCGTACAACAACGAAGTAGTTGAAATCTTAACACCAGTTGCACTACGAGGGTCCTTACTACTAGCCGAGTTGGAGGCCATAAACCAGAAACTGAGTTGTGTAAAGAAAAGACTAGGAAATGAAGACATTGAAAAAGTCACAATTCACTCTGACAGCCAATGTGCGATAAGAATTTTGGACCTAAACTGGCAAAGCTTGAATTACAAAGACACCATCACAAACATGAAGACAAATATGGAAATGCTTCTTGAAACAGACTACGTATGGTCAACAGGGCACACAGATATTCCAGCCAATGAAAAGGCGAACAAACTGGCTAAAAGAGCTGCCGAGTTGGCAAAAGGGCATGGAGTCAGACAGGGGCAGTCTATGTGCCTTGACAAAGAATGCTGCAAGTTTGTGGTCCATGGAAAGATGACAGTGTAGATGGGATATGTCAGAAAGAAGTGGAAGACACTTTCATGCCATCAGCCCCACAGTCTGCCTTGGGAATGACCTAATCGTTCCAATCATTCAGAAATGCCATCATAACAAAACTTCGGATGGATATAACAATTTAAACTCATACCAATCAAAGCTGGACAAAAAAATTCTGTCAATGTGGACAAAAAGAAGAAATTACCAACCATGTACTGATCTGCTGCCCCAAATAAAGTTTAGAATGGGAACAAATGAGACTGATGAGACTGGAACCCTCGAAATCACTGCACAGATCCTTCTTGGAGCAGGAAAAGATGATCCTCTCCCAAAAGTGAGAGATTCCATCACAAAAGCACTGTGTAAATTTCTGAATTACAAGCGTCTGGTCCATCATTCATAATTCAGCCGTCGTCCATTAGAGAATATCCGCGTCATGAACACCATCGGCATGTTACAGTGAATTGCCAGTGAAATCAGTCCCTGATCCTTGATCGAAACCTATCGATCATAGTAGTACAGAGAGTTAATACAGTCGTCGTTTATAGTACAGAGAGTTACTATAGTTTATACTTTGTGCTACCTCTGTCATGTGCGACACTCAGATCAAGGATCAAGGTTAACTTGTCCACTGATCCTGTCAGAATATAGGTTGGCAAACTGCGTGGTAGTCTGGCCGAAGTGGAGGTAGTTGATAGTTCAGGGAGTGCACCACAGTTGCATGGATCCTCTCTTGATTTAATAATATGGAAGACCGACTGTTTTTGATCACATGATAATTCTTCCTACACCGGGTTCACCTACAGTCTGGCAGGGGTCAGTAAGTAACGGTGCAATGGCCACAGTTATGTCCCTTTGGTGAGCATGAAAATCATGAGTCATTTACAGCAAGAAAATTTGACAAAATACTGGTAGGTCAATGTTCCTGTTTTTTTAACATATTAAATTGACTGCTCGACATGGAAGACGATACAGTGTATTTCATTGAAGCCATACAGATTCATCTAGAAAATGGGTTGAAAATGGCAAATTTTTCTACTTTTTGAGGGGTTTCCAGGAAAAATTGAAGCAATTTTAAGAGGTATTGCAAGGGTTTCATTTTATACTGCATAAATGACATTTGTCTTGCAGTACTGGTACAAGCATTCTCTTTAAGATAATATATGGATATAACAGGTTTCGTTAAAGATTATTTGGCTATTGGTACCCAGAAATGTGACCCCATTGTTTATTTCTGTCTGAACTGGATAAGTCTAGAGTGCACTATCAACGGTGGTGACTGCATGATGTCCGCAGCATTTACAGGCTTTAGTGCAACATGGGCTTGGAAGCTGTGGCAATTTGAGATTTAGTTATCTGCTCATGACGGAAAATGTACCGCTTATCCTGATACATAATGTCCACCTCTTCATGCTTATGAGATATTAGAGGACCAGGTCAAAGACATGCTCAAGCGAGGGGTAATCGATATCTCCCATATGACCTGCACTGGTTGTCCTGGTGAGGAAGAAGGATGGAAAGATACATTTTTCAGTGGATTACCAGGCCCTTAAAGTGATGGAGAAAGATGACTACCCATTGCCAAGAATCAACTTTCTTGATTCTCTCTGGTGCCTACTGTTGGGATACAGTCCATCTGATGTCAGGTTACTGGCAGGTTGACGTGTCTCTGAAAGACAGATGTAACCTGCCTTTGCAACCTGCCGGGGACTATACCAGTTCTGAGCCATGCCAATCGGGCTTTGTAATGTTCCTGGAACCTTCGAATGGTTAATGGAGGCTGTTCTGGCTGGCCTCCATTATGAGACTGACGTGCTTGGAAAATTGCCGTACCATCTTTTCTGACCTTCGAGCCAACAGAGAGGGTTGAAGACCTCAGGGACGAGATGGCAGAGACTAGCGAGCTTGCTCGAGAGACTACAGAGATAGTCATATAAGGGAAGTGGGAAGAGGTGCCGACATACTGACAGAGCCACATGACTTCACAGTATAGTCTTCTGGTTAACCTATTCTACAGCACATACCAAGAATCCAACGATTCGTGATATGTGCTGTATCTCAAGTACGCTTAAAGCTTAAGATGGCAGAAACGTAAAATAAAAAAGCTTTTCCCACAAATACAAGCCTGGTGATCAGTATTATCTGTACATTTCTGTCATTAAATATGGGGAAATCCGAAAACTACGAGACCGCTTGGGAGGGTCTTCTGCTGTAAAAGGAGCACTGATTGATGTTGTTGGCCTCCGTGTAGTCCATCATGATCGACTATAGCCCTTCTACCCCAGGGAGATATCAGATATTGAGTCCACAATGACATGAGACAGTGATGGAGATGTCGAGTCCAAGAATGACTCAAGAGCCTGTAGCTGTATTCCCATATCCTGTGGCGCATCCAGTCAGAGTGAGATCCCCAGGTGGGATGCCAGAACCTTGGCGAACGAGCTGTGAATAAAAAGCATGACATACCCAGGGATCTGGGGACCATCCGATAGGGCTACCGCCCAATCTCTCGATATCATTAGCAGTTGGAATCAAGCCACCGATCACAGAGGAGCTGATGGCCTTGCCGGAGCCGTGGAATCCTCCACATAGGATTTGCGGAAGATGGTTACCAAGTCCCTATAATGACTATGTCCCGGTTTGCCAGTGGACAAGAGGCGCATGACTGTGCAGTCTTAACAACACAGTTTATGACTGCGATCGCCGCTGACTGACCTGTGATGAAGGGTCAGACCAAAGACCTCACTGCCTCAGAAGCTTGATGAGCAGACTCCAGCCAAGAAATAGCTGCAGCCTGCTGTGGAACCGATGTTGGTTCTGCCTGAAGATGACTTGGTCAGGGGAAGATGAGTCAAGAGGACCATTGCCCTCTAATATTGGTCTATTTACCAATGCTAAACATATGCCCTGTTTTACCCTCCATAGCTGCTGGTAGTGAGATGATCACCATGACGAGGGTGTCATGTTTTTCAATGGCATGGGTAAGTCACCTCAATGATCTCAGCTAGTTGACATTCTTGACACATGGCTACCTGTGATACATATAATTGTACCTACATGAGAAAAATGGTGTGCAACTTTCCAGAATGTACTCTGGGAATTCAAGAGACAGAAGCCTTGACAGGATCATTCGACTCTACTAAGGGATTCCCAGTGGTGACATCATATAAAAGTACTCATGATACATTGGGCTTCTGAAGAAGTGATCGGGGAGACGGGGGTACTCCCCTGTAAAATTTTGGAATTTCATATGGTTCTCTACACATATCTGACCCATTTCAAGGCACGTCAGTTACAATTATTGGGGGGGGGGGGGCTGTTTGTACCTCATCTGAAGGGAACCTGAACAACGGGCTACTATGTTATTGTACTCTCAGTACAGTACATAATTTGCCTCACTCTCAGACCTTCAGCAAGAGTCAATGAAATCTGAGCAAAAATCTCAAATGGTTTTGGAGATATTCTTGTTTATTTTTATATAAAATGTCATTCTGAATCGCAGGGGAAGTAACTCACATCCTAGAAATTCTTATATTCATGTTCAGCAGACAAATATACTCCCAAGAGCAGCTTTTCATTGAAACAAAACAGCCAATTTCCTTTCGTAAAAGTTCCAATTTTGCCAGGAATGCCACCATTTCAGTCTATTGTCCATCCTCTACAATTAATGTACCCAAAAATCCAGGAAGCCGTTCTGAGAGAAAACTTGTCAGAAAGATTTACATCTATGTTCACCATTGCAGTACAACCCAATGGTGACTGCAATGGTGAATGAAAGCAACAAAAAACCTAACCAAACAAAGAGTAAGCAACTGTTTGATATAAAAAAAAGGGTTTCTCAGATATTGCTGTTTGAAATGGTGCTGATGGCGGCGGTGACAGCTGTTTCTTTGCAAATAAAAGCATCTCTCAAATAAGCACAACAAAAACATGATACATGATATATGCTGCTGAAAGCAATACAAATGAAAAAGTGGAGACTTCTTATTATATGATACGACAATCACATATATGATACATGTATGTAGTGTCACAATCTGAAAATAAACCCGATCAAAATGGTGAAATATGCGTGTACCTTCGACATGGTCTATGTACGGTACCTGTTAAAAATGGCGTTCAGGTAAGCCCACAGATAGCGACATCCTGCTGTCTCAATTTGACAAGGCTTCGGGGTATATAGTATCTTTCTATAAGCTAGTCTCCCACAAATTCTTCCGAAAGTCTGAAATCAAATATTCTGTTGGTCAGAGTTTTCGGCCACTGTTAATTAATTGTTTGTTTCTCGTAACCTTGATTGTAAAAATACACATGCTGAGTGCGATAATTATTAATTATTAACTTGCAAACCAATTGTATACAAATAGGAAGAAAATGTTTTACTCATGAAAATGTAAATTCCTCATGGATTTTAATTATTTGCCCACAAAATATAGATGAGGGCTGGTTACGCAAACGAATAATTATCAGCGGCCTTATACAGGATACAGATAGGATGAAAATAAGGGTCAGTGATCAGCAATAACTGATTAAATTTGGACACTGACCAATGAAAATGCAATAGCAATAACATGGGCAAAGTAATTTGCTGATCAAATTCAAAGCTTCTAATAATAATCACTGATCAAATTATTTTGTCCTATTTCCAACCCTGACATGAACGTTGATCAACTTTGAAACAAGTGTGCCACACATTAATATAATGTCTTACCTGACCAGTCTTCCCCAATATCAAGATCTAAGCTAATCTCTCTTGATACAATATGTGTGTTTGTTTACCTTTAACCTGATTACTCCTATACTACCATATTTTAATCCTGTATGTGAGATCATTGCTTTGTTTAAGATGTAATCAGCCTCAAAATCTAGACAGCCATCACGTTTTCTGAAAAACATGCGACATGTGACATGTGTTACAACAGGTACAGAATGAAGTATATTTGACCATATCAATCTCAACTAGTGTCTAGCGTTCTTGAGAAAATGATCATCAGAAATAAATTTTTCGACGGTCATGGCGGAGCGCACTGTGCGCTTGTTTGTCAACATTGCAACTTCACGGCTTGGACAGTCAACTTCCCATACATTCCTCCCTAACAGTGCTTTGACACTCGACTACACATTCTTCCCTAACACTGCTTTGACACTAGACTTCACATACGTTCCTCCCTAACATCGCTTTGACACTCGGCTTCACATACATTCCTTCCTAACACTGCTTTGACACTCGATTTCACCAACATTCCTGCCTAACACCGCTTTGACACTCGACTTCACATACATTTCTCCCCAACAGCACTTTACTCGACTTTATGTACATGCCTCCCTAACACCGATTCGACACTCGACTTCATGTACATTCCTCCCTAACACCGCTTTGACACTTGACTTCACACAAATTCCTCCCTAACACCGCCTTGACACTCGACTTCACATACATTCCTCCTTAACACCGCTTCGACACTCGATTTCACATACGTTCCTCCCTAACACCGCTTTGACACTCGACTTCACATACATTCCTTCCTAACACTGCTTTGACACTCGACTTCACCAACATTCCTGCCTAACACCGCTTTGACACTCGACTTCACATACATTTCTCCCCAACAGCACTTTACTCGACTTTATGTACATGCCTCCCTAGCACCAATTTGACACTCGACTTCATGTACATTCCTCCCTAACACCGCTTTGACATTTGACTTCACACAAATTCCTCCCTAACACCGCCTTGACACTCGACTTCACATACATTCCTCCTTGACACCGCCTCGACACTCGACTTCACACACAATCCTCCATAACACCGCTTTGACACTCTACTTCACATACATTCCTCCCTAACACCGCTTTGACACTCGACTTCACATACACTTCTCCCCAACAGCACTTTGACACTCGACTTCATGTACGTTCCTCCCTAACACCGCTTAGACACTCGACTTCACATACATTCCTCCCTAACAGCACTTTGACACTTGACTTCATGTACGTTCCTCCCTAACACCGATTTGACACTCGACTTCACATACATTTCTCCCCAACAGCACTTTGACACTCGACTTCATGTACGTTCCTCCCTAACACCGCTTAGACACTCGACTTCACATACATTCCTCCCTAACATCGCCTTTGACACTCGACTTCACATACATTCCTCCCGAAGAGCACTTTGACACTCAACCTCACATACGTTCCCCCCTAACACAGTTTTGTCACTCGACTTTACGTACATTCCTTCCTCACAGCTTCGACACTCGACTTCACATACATTCCTCCCTAACACTGCTTTGACACTCGACTTCACATACGTTCCTCCCTAACACCGCTTTGACACTCGACTTCACATACGTTCCTCCCTAACACCGCTTTGACACTCGACTTGACATACGTTCCTCCCTCACACCGCTTTGACACTCGACTTTATATACATTCCTGCCTAACAGCACTTTGACAATTTATTTCATGTATGTTCCTCCCTAACACTGCTTTGACAATCGACTTCACATACATTGCTCCCTAACAGCACTTTGACACTTGACTTCATGTACGTTCCTCCCTAACACTTCTTTGACACTCGACTTCACATAGATCCCTCCCTAACAACGCCTTGACACTCGGCTTCATGTACATTGCCCCATGTACATGTACCCGACTTTTAGGCTCAAAATTACATGATTTTGATCACTGAAATAAACCTAAAACACACCTAACCCTCAGTCCTCACCCCGCACTGACACTCGAGCTCATATACAATCCTCACAACACTGCTTTGACAGTTGACTTCGTGTACGTTCCTCCCTAACACTGCTTTGCCACTCGACTTCACATATATGTACATTCCTCCCTAACACCACATTGACACTCGACTTCACATACATTCCTCCCTAACACCGCTTTGACACTCGACTTCACATACGTTCCTCCCTAACACCGCTTTGACACTCGACTTCACATACATTCCTTCCTAACAGCACTTTGACACTTGACTTCATGTATGTTCCTTTCAACCACGTGACAATGGAGAGAAAACGTGAATGAGATCGCCATTAGGGATGGAGTAAAAATTTCACTAGCACAAATAAGGTCCGCACAGTAAGCGAGATCAAGAATTAAAGATCGATCGACGTGTAGATCTCAAGCATTCACACAGACCATTATTTTATTATAAAAACCTATGGCCTCTAAGAACTAAAGAAAGTACAGAAATGATTCGGGAATATCTTAATTGGTATGGTGGTAAAAATATTCAAAAACTCAATAACAGCTAATGTGGGTGGGCCGTAGAAAGTTGGATAAAAACTCTGACAGTGGGCATCATTATTGCTTGTTGGATGGCATCATAAATGCGGAGTGTCGTATAACTGACGTCATCGCCATTCCAGATGCTGTGCTTTTGTCGAGTGTCAATGCTGTACCTTTACCTGCACACGGCGTGGGGAATTGGGACAGAAGCACAAAAAGCATTTGAATAAATAATATGATTTGGCATCTCCAGCAATATGACAACCACCTAATGACTCCTTTAATTAGATGGAATCTGCCTTCAAACACGGATTTTGTCAAAAAAAACAATGTGGGACATGAGCAGAATATGGTTGACCTTTTGGCTCACGTCATCAAGAAATCGACCCATGCCGGTTATAAACCAATAGCGACGTGTGTTTATTCACGTGATCAGAAAGGTGACACAAGATAAAAATAGCGCCGTAGGTCATATACAACATGTCAGAAACGTGCCAAAACGGGAAAATCAGTCAATGTTTTTCCCACACATTTGATCACATTTTGTCAGCATCAAAACAGTCATGAAAGATGGTACATGGTGAAAGAAGCGATCAGATCGGTCAAACTGTATCAAATTGGCATATTTCTCTCCCGTTTCATTATTTTCGCCAGTGAAAGATTGCGAAAACTCAGTTTTCGGAACGTCAGATTTTGTCGCTAAAATTTAACCTAGGAGCGCTCTGGGCTGTGATAGGAATGCCACACCCCCTTACCTATATTCACCTATCACAGCCAGAGTTTCTGGGTTATCTTACATGAACAGGTCATGGATAATATCCCAAATGGGATATATATCTCAAATGGGATATAATATCCCAATTGAGATATTCCCCCATATCCCAAATGGGATATCTGATGAAAGTATTGTCCACAATTGGCAAACCCAGACATCCTCGGACAGTGTTTGGAATGTTCATCATGAAATAAACTAAGCAACATGCCTTGTGTCGTACCCAAAACCTCACTCAATTTTGTTGACATGCAATTTTATCTTCTTGACAAAATTATCAGAAAAAGTACTTTTATCAAGGTATCCAGTAGTGATTGTTAATATATATTGATTATGATTTAGAATGAATCAATTCATAGCCACCTTTCTCTAAAAATATCATAATGGCCAACAACAACAACACCGCATACTATAACCTGGACATAAGCTGAAAGTGCTCAGGAATAGAATAGAATATCTTTACTTGCTGATCACAGCGCCCCGAGAGGCTAACAATCAAATTTAATACAGAAAAAATAAAATAATAACCCTATCCCTAGATTATATATGATTCCCTCCCCTAATATTTAACCCCACAAAACATTACCACAATACTAGTTAACTTAAGTACTGTCAATGCCCAGACGCTATTCCGGCCCAGGGGCGGAGGACAGTCAGACGGAGATGGCACATTCCCATCTCCTACCGACGACCACCATCCGCCCCAGGCCGAAATCCCGGCTCGATGAGCCCTCCACCAGGCGAGTGGGAGCAGGCCCAGTCTCGACCCCTGCCTGCCCAATCGAGTCGGGGGCGACTGGGAAACAGCATTGTAACTGATAGAGCATGGGAGGTAACTCTCATTTTTTTAAAAACTCTTCATATTATGTTGGAGTTATCTCCCCTGAGTCGTGTATTCTGAATATATCAAAGATACATTTTGCGATAGCATTGCAAATAAGAGTATCTTCACAACTCAAAAGCCATATAAATTTATGCAGTATACTTAATGTAAGAAAGTTAGTGGATAGTCCTTAAGCTGACAGGAGTTTGAGTATATCTCCCCTTCTCAATTAAAAGTTTATGAGCACTTAAAGGTGAACTGCAAAGCTTTTAATTTTATCTAAATTGTTGCTTATATACATCTTGTCTTATGTGACATAACTTTTATACGTTTTTGGGGTAAATATAGTTTGCAAAATTGTACTAATAACAATATTTAAGTTATCCTGTTATAAATCCGTCTTGAAAACTTGCATCGCTTGTCTTTCTTGGTTTGTAGAACGTTATGACGTTATAGTGGTCTCCTTCATTCAAGTTTTATTCAAATGTGACGTCATGCTACGTCGGATGAATGAACGAGGACCACTATAACGTCATGACGTTCCAAAAACAACGGGAGGCAAGCGATGAAGTTTTTAAAAGTTATGGCTCTCGGTATAAGTTTTGACTTCTCATATACCCAAAATAAAACAATAACCCACAGAACCATTACCACACATAATTGTAACAACTATAGAAGTTCTTGTTTTATGACATTTTAACAGAACATTGGAAAGCTTTTCAGTTCACCTTTAACCTAAATTTAGAATATGCAGCACGGTATTTGAACTGCTTAATACATATTAGATATGATTCAAATATTACGTTGTCTTAGGAGTTGTGGAAATTTATACGACTTAGACTATGCATAGCTTAATTTTTTTTTTCCATACCAGTTGGTAAGAGTTTGCCAGAGCTGATTGCAACTTTTTGGTCGCAGATTTTGCAGAACCACCCCAGGTGTCTGGCGATAAAATGAGACAATTGTAGAGTTTGTGATTTTGAATCTTTTAGAAGCTCATTTCACTTCGTGTAAATGCATATACTACTTGGTGTTCATACTCCACGTACCTGGTAAATGCAGATACATTTATTGTCATATATACCATTTGGGATATCATATCCCTTTTGAGATATCCCTGTTTTGGGATATTATCCATGACCTGATGAAGTATGGACCGAAATAATCCGGACAGGTTCTTCTTTATTGGTCGCTAATTGGTCACACTACTATTAAAAAAAAAATAGGCTAAACTCTAAATACAATGTACCTCTGTGGTAAGGGTGTCTGACAACAACATCTGACAACAATCGCGCCACAACACGGTCAATATGTAAATTCTACTTCTCTTTCTCTATATTCTGGATATTTAAATGATTCTAGATCCAGTAATACGTCTTATTTACTCATAATATAACTTTAAGATGTCTAAATCGAAGCAAATGGAGAGAGAGAGAGAGAGAGTATATTTAAAAGTGTATATTTACCATGGGCGCAGCCATATTGGGCACATGTGAATAACGGAACACCAACAGGAAATATAACGGATTTCGGGAACCTGCAGTCTAGTGCAAAACTGTGCACAAACCTGCCAACTGTGGCATTACCAAATAAGCTGTCTAGCATTACAATGTATACTTAACTTACGTATTCTCTCACAGAATAGCTTATAATGTATGGAGCAACAAATAGCTAATTTTCCGTACGGTCAATACTCCATTCCGTTTCGCCAATGTTTATAGATCCACATTTTGGCAGAACCCAATTCAAGAAGCATGTTGAAGAAGCATGGCGACAGGATTGGTAGGCGCATGATTTGTGTTGTTATGGTATTTTGTCAGTCTGGAATGTCAACTAGCATTTGTGAAATATATGTCGGGTGATCGTTTGATCACGACAGGGTACAGACCTCTGAATGTGGAGAGATTCATCCACTACCCGTTCGCTCTAGCGTACTTCACTTTGAGCATGAGTCCACCAGGGGTCCATTTTTCAACATCATGGAATCACTTATCATACTGGACGAGTATCTATTTCATATATACTATTTATTACTATTTGAAAAAAGAAAGAAATAGGGATTGGACTTTTTTTCATGGGTTTCGTGGTTTAAAGATTCGATTTTGAGGCATGGTTTTGCAACAAATTTTGTAACAGTTTGATTCTAATGCCATACTGTGAGGTCACTCACAGTAGTAACATCATTATCATTGCTGACATCACGGTATAGGTAATGTCATTCCCACTGGCATTGTTGACATCACCTGCTTTCAGCGCGTGTATATGAATGTAAACCAATAAAATCATTTCGAGTCGGGGTCGAGAAGAGAGTTTTCAATGGTGACAAAAAATGCACAGTATACTGTGCACTTTTTTACCCCGAAGGGTATTGTCATCAGCGTTGTCTGTCTGTCCATCTGTCTTGTCTGTCCGTCTGTGAATACGATATCCCAAGAAGGATTAGAGTCAGGTATTGTAAATTCATACCACATATGCATCTGGTGAGGGGTCAGAAGCCTATTGAAAATGACTGACCTTGACCTATTTTACCAAGGTCAGATTTCAGTATTTGCTATATTTTTTGAAGGATTATTAAAGCTAGGGTCTCCAAATTCATATTACAAATGCAACTGGTGATTGACTAGAAGCCTATCCCAGTTGACTGACCTTGAAATATTTTTTTAAGGTCATATACTGTTTACTATGATATAACATGAAGAAATACAGAGGCTTTCCAAAATAATACTATATAAACATTTGGGAATGCTTCAGAGATGTGCTGAAGATAACTGACCTTGACCTATTTTATCAAGGTCAAATTTCAGTATTTGCTACATTTTCTGAAGGATTAAATTTAGGGTCTCCAAGTTCATATTACTTGTGCAACTGGTGATGTACTAGAAGCCAAGCCTATTGAATATCACTGATATTGACCTATTTTGAAATTGTAAAGGTCGAATTCTATATGTTAAGTCTAAGCTCTCTGGATTCATGTTCCAGATGCATTTAAGTTAGAAAAGACAAGAACATTATATGAGATGACTAGCCTTGATAAATATTTCCAAGATTAAATTCTTCCTGTTGATGAACAATTTTTTCCTTACAGAGTTATTGCCTTCTACAGTTCAGATTACTGTAGATTAAATGATATCTTGTCAATGCAAGTTCTCCTTCACTTTTGATATGGTTGATCTAATACTTAGTGGATATTATTGGCACAGTCTGGAGATGCACGTGTTCTCTTCCCATTGATGGAGGATTTTTCTTTATTGAGTTATTGCCCTTTACAGTTCAAAGTAGGCCTACTGTAGATTCATCCATCCGTATTTCTTGTCAACGCAACTCCTCCCACACTTTGATATGGTTAACATGATACTTGTGGATTTCATCGGCACAGTCTGAAGATGTGCATGTGCTCTTCTCGTTGACAGAGGATTTTTCCTTACTGAGTTATGGTAATTCCCCTAATAATTCAATCACTGGAAGTTCCCTTTTCAACTCTGTTATTGAAACACAGAGAAAAAGTAACATTGCCATTCTTCATTCAAATTGAAGAAAAGTCATATAATGACAAAATATGACACTTTTTAGGTGGTGCCATAAAGAATATTGCCAGATATGTCATTTTTGCTGCACTTCGGGTGATCGAATTATTAGGGGAATTACCGTATTGCCCTTTATAGTTCAAAATACTGTAGATTAAATGATATCATCTTGTCAACGCAACTTCTACTACACTTTTGATAATGGTTCACACGATAATTGGTGGATATTATCGGCAGTCTGGAGATGCGAAAGTGCTCTTCCCATTGATGAAAGATTTTTCCTTAAAGAGTTATTGCCCTTTACAATTCAAAGCACTGTAGAGCAAATGATATCTATCGTCTTGTCAACACATCTCCTCCTGCACTTTTGATATGGTTCACATAATACTTGGTGAATATTATTAGCACAGTCCACAGATGAACATTTGCTCCTCCTGTTGACAGAGAGGTTTTCCTGACTGAGTTATTGTCCTTTACAGTTCACAATAAGAAAGATTATTTTTCTTGTCAACACATCTCTTACATTTTCACATAAGGCCATTGTCACTTAATTAGTTGTTTAGCGTGACCAGCCCTCATCTATATTTTGAGGGCAAATAATTAAAATAGATGAGGGAATCCCTCATCTATTTTAATTATTTGGCTTCAAAATCCCATTTTCTTTATATTCACATACAATTGGTTTGTAATTTAATAATTAATAATCAATAATTATAGCATCTAGCATGTGTATTTAAAAAATCAAGGTCATGCTAAACAACCAATCAAGTGACAATGGCCTAATACTGGGTGGATGTTATCGGTACAGTCTGGAGATGCGCATGTGCTCTTTTTGTTGACAGAGGATTTTTCCTTACTGAATTATTGCCCTTTACAGTTCAAAATACTGTAGATTAAATGATATTATCTTGTCAAATCACCTCTGTGGTTCACATGATAATTGGTGTACATTATAGGCACAGTCTGGAGACATGCATGTCCTTTGATTTGTTGTATTGCACATCACTGATTTCCTGCACACAAAAATGCAGCTGTTTTCCTCTTTTCCAGTTCACTGATAGTGACACTGCATGGGGCCAGGGGGTTACACCATCTTCTGATGGCTCTCGTTGTTATAGATTTTTTCTGTCCAAGTGACCATGACCATTGCCCCTTTTACTTCAAAGTAAAGAGGTTTTCTCTTTGGTCCATTCATCTAGAAGGGGATATATGGCACAGACAAAAGAAGCTAACAGATGGATAGACAGACATACAATAACCGTGATCGCAAAATATGACCTCGATGAGCATATAAAACATTATGATGGCATTTTCCCATTAACAAATCTGGAATAAATTGATAGATCAGCAGGCTTCTTGGGATCCACATGGGCCCAGTGAGGTTGTGTGGAGAGAGACTCTTTCATACAGACTGATATCTTTTCAACTATGGTCAAGGGGCATAACAATAACAATAACAACTAGAACTGCAAGCAGTTATGATGGCTTCCATATCTAGGCTGTCTTTGCAATTGCTATAGCCATATTTCATGCGCAGATACTTATGGTGCACGATTAGCATCCGTCTAGCCACCCCGTGAAACGTGCAGGCTCATTTACTCAACTGTTGGCAACATGCCAACAATTCAAAAATGGATTTAGAGCTTCAAAAAACACTTTTTCTTGGTCAGCAGCACGTGGGAAACACGTTTCTGGCCTTTGTTTGCGCCCTAGATGGCTCCTTCATCGAAATCAAAATGTTAGTACGTTGAAATATGTACAGAAAACGGTCCCTGGAGTCCAGACAATGACTTGAATGGAGAAAGTTAAGCTTGGAAATTGGTCGCCCGGAGATAGCACTTCTCACAGTCTGCTTTTGTGAAGCATAGTTCCATCCACATGCTCAGACCTAATAAAATTTCACGTTCCACCATACCTCCGAAACCATTCGAACGATCATGCTGTAATTTCTCTGTCGTCACATCCTTAATACAAGGAGTATGTGCGCCAAAACTAAGAATAATCTTACTCGTCGTTTGTCTAATATTGAACAAAATTACTTCTCAAATTATGTGATTTTCGGCATTATTTGAAAATCTGACAACTTTCATTCCTCTATAGCGGCAAAACTATTAGAGCTACGAAAAATATGGATAGCAAATTTGTGAAAGAGTTGCTTCTGGAGAATAGAATGCAACAAATTAGAAGCCTGCATCTCTCACGGTTCAAGAGTTACAGCTCTTCAAACATCAGTTAAATGTGTGCCGTTTTTCACAAAATCCAAGATGGCGGCCAAACCACCTGACCTAGAAGCAAAAGTTTTGCATATTCGTGATCTCCATATCATATAACATATATTTTGTCACTTTCTCCGTCCAAATCAGTTACTTAAAAATTCGGTCATTTTGATTGGCCGCTGGCGGCCATTTTGTTTTACGGAGCAACTTCTCTTATTGAGTTTTCAAAGACCCCGATCCATTGATTATGTGTACCATGTTTCGTGTTGATTAGTCGAATGGTTCCAGAGGAGTAGGGTTTTGAAGATTTTTCTGAAAACAGGGTAAATCCAAGATGGCCGCTGAACCCTTCGACCAATCACAACCAATTTTCAATATGCACTAGATCTCCACATATCTAATATGTGTGTGAAGTTTGAGCATGATTGGTCTGATGGTTGCTGAGATTTAGCACGCACAAAATCAGGGAGAATAATAAAAATAATAAAAATAATCCGAACAATTATAAGAAGTCTTCCGACTTTCGTCGGAAGCCTAATAAAAATTATAAGAAAAATCAGAAAAATCTTAATAAGTCTTCCAAGTGAATTGGAAACCTTAATAAATGACTGAAAATAACGGTTTTACGCCCTTCTGGTTCGGCATCTTAATAACATCAACCTAGAACTGCAAGCAGTTGCGATGGCTTCCATATCTAGGCTGTCTTTGCAATTGCTATAGCCATATTTCATGCGCAGATATGGTACACGATTAGCATCCGTCTAGCCACCCCGTGAAACGTGCAGGCTCATTTACTCAACTGTTGGCAACATGCCAACAATTCAAAAATGGATTTAGAGCTTCAAAAAACACTTTTTCTTGGTCAGCAGCACGTGGGAAACACGTTTCTGGCCTTTGTTTGCGCCCTAGATGGCTCCTTCATCGAAATCAAAATGTTAGTACGTTGAAATATGTACAGAAAACGGTCCCTGGAGTCCAGACAATGACTTGAATGGAGAAAGTTAAGCTTGGAAATTGGTCGCCCGGAGATAGCACTTCTCACAGTCTGCTTTTGTGAAGTATAGTTCCATCCACATGCTCAGACCTAATAAAATTTCACGTTCCACCATACCTCCGAAACCATTCGAACGATCATGCTGTAATTTCTCTGTCGTCACATCCTTAATACAAGGAGTATGTGCGCCAAAACTAAGAATAATCTGACTCGTCGTTTGTCTAATATTGAACAAAATTACTTCTCAAATTATGTGATTTTCGGCATTATTTGAAAATCTGACAACTTTCATTCCTCTATAGCGGCAAAACTATTAGAGCTACGAAAAATATGGATAGCAAATTTGTGAAGAGTTGCTTCTGGAGAATAGAATGCAACAAATTAGAAGCCTGCATCTCTCACGGTTCAAGAGTTACAGCTCTTCAAACATCAGTTAAATGTGTGTCGTTTTTCACAAAATCCAAGATGGCGGCCAAACCACCTGACCTAGAAGCAAAATTTTTGCATATTCGTGATCTCCATATCATATAACATATATTTTGTCACTTTCCCCGTCCAAATCAGTTACTTAAAAATTCGGTCATTTTGATTGGCCGCTGGCGGCCATTTTGTTTTACGGAGCAACTTCTCTTATTGAGTTTTCAAAGACCCCGATCCATTGATTATGTGTACCATGTTTCGTGCTGATTAGTCGAATGGTTCCAGAGGAGTAGGGTTTTGAAGATTTTTCTGAAAACGGGGTAAAACCAAGATGGCCGCTGAACCCTTCGACCAATCAAAACCAATTTTCAATATGCACTAGATCTCCACATGTCTAATATGTGTGTGAAGTTTGAGCATGATTGGTCTGATGGTTGCTGAGATTTAGCACGCACAAAATCAGGGAGAATAATAATAAAAACTAGAACTGCAAGCAGTTATGATGGCTTCCATATCTAGGCTGTCTTTGCAATTGCGATAGCCATATTTCATGCGCAGATACTTATGGTGTACATTTAACAGCCGTCTAGCCACCCACCCCTCCCTCCCCCCTCCCGTGGAACGCAGGCTCATTAACTCAACTGTTGGCAACATGCCAAAAATTCAAAAATGGACTTTGAGCTTCAAAAAACACTTTTTCTTGGTCAGCAGCACGCGGGGAACACGTTTCTGGCCTTTGTTTGCGCCCTAGATGGCTCCTTCATCGAACCGGAAATGTTAGTACGTTGAAATAGGTACAGAAAACGGTCCCTGGAGTCCAGACAAAGACTTGAATGAAGAAAGTTGAGCTTGGAAATTGGTCGCCCGGAGATAGCGCTTCTCACAGTCTGCTTTTGTGAAGTATAGTTCCATCCACATGCTCAGACCTAATAAAATTTCACGTTCCACCATACCTCCGAAACCATTCGAACGATCATGCTGTAATTTCTCTGTCGTCACATCCTTAATACAAGGAGTATGTGCGCCAAAACTAAGAATAATCTGAGTCGTCGTTTGTCTAATATTGAACAAAATTACTTCTCAAATTATGTGATTTTCGGCATTATTTGAAAATCTGACAACTTTCATTCCTCTATAGCGGCAAAACTATTAGAGCTACGAAAAATATGGATAGCAAATTTGTGAAAGAGTTGCTTCTGGAGAATAGAATGCAACAAATTAGAAGCCTGCATCTCTCACGATTCAAGAGTTACAGCTCTTCAAACATCAGTTAAATGTGTGCTGTTTTTCACAAAATCCAAGATGGCGGCCAAACCACCTGACCTAGAAGCAAAATTTTTGCATATTCGTGATCTCCATATCATATAACATATATTTTGTCACTTTCCCCGTCCAAATCAGTTACTTAAAAATTCGGTCATTTTGATTGGCCGCTGGCGGCCATTTTGTTTTACGGAGCAACTTCTCTTATTGAGTTTTCAAAGACCCCGATCCATTGATTATGTGTACCATGTTTCGTGTTGATTAGTCGAATGGTTCCAGAGGAGTAGGGTTTTGAAGATTTTTCTGAAAACGGGGTAAATCCAAGATGGCCGCTGAACCCTTCGACCAATCACAACCAATTTTCAATATGCACTAGATCTCCACATGTCTAATATGTGTGTGAAGTTTGAGCATGATTGGTCTGATGGTTGCTGAGATTTAGCACGCACAAAATCAGGGAGAATAATAAAAATAATAATCCGAACAATTATAAGAAGTCTTCCGACTTTCGTCGGAAGCCTAATAATCCGAACAATTATAAGAAGTCTTCCGACTTTCGTCGGAAGCCTAATAATCCGAACAATTATAAGAAGTCTTCCGACTTTCGTCGGAAGCCTAATAAAAATTATAAGAAAAATCAGAAAAATCAGAAAAATCTTAAGTCTTCCAAGTGAATTGCAAACCTTAATAAATGAATGAAAATAACGGTGTTACGTCCTTCTGGTTCGGCATCTTAATAACATCAACTAGAACTGCAAGCAGTTATGATGGCTTCCATATCTAGGCTGTCTTTGCAATTGCTATAGCCATATTTCATGCGCAGATACTTATGGTGCACGATTAGCATCCGTCTAGCCACCCCGTGAAACGTGCAGGCTCATTTACTCCACTGTTGGCAACATGCCAAAAATTAAGAAATGGATTTAGAGCTTCAAAAAACACTTGTTATTTGCGCTGAAAACTTACCTCACTTCCACTCTTTGCATTTCTTGTCTACAGGAAATATCACAGTAAGAATTTAAATGACACAGTTATCTCCCCTGCTAGTCACCTGATTGCATAGCTACCCACAATTCTACTTCCTTCTTGTTCTACTGCTTCGTAGGGCTGGAAGTAAACATTGTCAACTCCGTGAAAAAGTGCCTTTTCTAGCGAAACTACTCACAGTTGGATTACCTCAGACGTCTGATTTCCTGCAAGAAACCCTTTGGGAAGTATTCTCTAAGTTATCAGCGTAATAATGGCTCATAATATGTCTCAAATGTCATGCATGTCTTGTGGAGGTGACCAGCCAAGTTATGACCTTCACTCAGTGTGTCCGCCATGCCGCCAGGGTAGAATCTGTACATGGGACACGGCCTGTGAAGAGTGTATTGTGTGGGCGCCCGGCATATTCCAGGTTTATTTGGCCGGTTCTCTGGCAGCTAACGAAGGGAATGGTGTCGTTATGCCTGCCAATATCGCAAACGAGACGTATGTAGCACAGTCTCCTCGTACTAATGTAGGCGAGGAGTCTAGGGGGTTTGTTAGTTCAGTAGCTGGGACTCCATTAGTCAGCCTATTGGATGTAAATAAAGATAAACAAACGCCCCCCCCGCTCACGATGCTTCCATTTCAGGCCAGGTGAAGGGTCAATCAGGTAAGGGATCGACCCGGTTGGTACAAGTGGAAGGAGTAATCGAGGATATGGAATCTGGTACGACGACGACTGTGGAAGTGGAGATTCCTATTGAGCGGACGCCTGGATGTGACGATGAAGGGAAATCGGTGACGGACCCAGGCTTAGCGTGGGAAAGCCAGGGGACTCCGATCGCTCGATCGGAGTCAACTTATGATTATGAAAACTTGGGCAGCACCAGTGAGGAGCCTTACGTTAAATTTTCATTTGGGTCCGGGGTTGGGAAAATACCTTCCTCGACGCTGTCGAGGCCTGGACTTCCCGGTCGCTCAGTTACGCCTTTAACTGCTGCTTCCGGTTTGTCTGAATTTTCTCAGCCTGCTTCCGGTTACTCTGGTGGCCTTCCTCGTTCCCTTGCCGAGACGTTTGTGTCTACGAGCCTTCTGGGCCACCAGAGATTAAGGTTCCCGCAACAACGGCAGTATGGTATGTATCCAGGTAACCATAATATGTCAAATTTTTTGCCTGTGTCTGAGTTGCGTTATCAAGAACCCTCAATCAGACCAGTTCAAATTATGCGGCATCCGGTTGCTGGTCTACCTTCGCCCTTGCGTGGCTTAGGTCAGATATCTGCTTCCGGTGGTGTTCGAGGTACGGGACCGGGAATTTATCGTATGATGCGTCCTCCTATACGTGCTTCCGGTTTACGACCTCGTATGCCCGTTCACCGACCTTTACAGTGGCTGTGCTCACGTCCAGCTGGAGGGTCCTTGAGTGTGAACACACCTCGTCAGGCCTTGCTTCCGGTCCACTCTCAAGTGACTGATCCCACTTTGGCTGCCATACTGCGCGGTATGGAACAGCAACGTGAGGAAATGAAGGAATTGAGAGAGATGATGACCAGTCAATTCCGTAGTAGTACGCCACTGCTTCCGGTTTTGACTGAACAGTCTAGGAAACCGGAAGCTAATTTGTCGAGGACTATCCCTTCCAATA
>JAVTVY010038452.1:0-15665 GCA_036873755.1 Hanleya hanleyi | reverse complement strand
GAGATAGGTAAATCTGCTCGAGTCTCTTAAGGCTTACTGGCATGGGTTCAGAAAGCAAGCGACTGGTTTCTGTCCCAAAGGTGTCTTGATGCAATGTAATCATCCCGAATTTGTGATGAATGCACTGCCAACCGTATCAGATATGTCCCAATGTTAGTCACCGCCATCACTCCTGTGTCATTTTGTTGCTTTAAGTACTTTTACCAAGAATGAGTAGTGCTTTCACCAATGTATCATGTTGTAACCAAACTTCGAGTGACTGTTCGGTGCAAATTCCAGACTCGATTACAACAGACGGGGACTTGGATACTTTTGCGGTCATCGAGAAATACGACTCTTGTGCCTCATTAGCTGTGATTGCCGTCATCGGTCTCATTGGAAACGCTCTGTGTTTCAAATTTTTGACGTCAAAGAAACTGCGAAAGAAGTCTTATTCCATCTACTTCAGAGCACTGACCCTGGCAGACAGCCTCACTCTGATCAGCACTGGACTTCCGATTCTACTGGAATGGGCGTTCCATTCTACATGGAGAGATAAACACAGTACCGACATTTGCATTATCTTCCATTTTGTTGTGGAATTCTCCGAAAACTTGTCTTGTATGCTGATACTCGCTGTGGCAACGGATCGCTTCATCGCAGTTGTGTACCCTCTGCGCAGGCGCACTATGTGTACTGTAAAACGGGCACTTTGGACAAGTACTTGTCTTGCCCTCGTTTCCATATTCACCGCAATGCCTGATCTAATACTCATGGAGTTTGGTTTGGTAAGCTTAGACTGCAAAGTTCAGAAGGAGGATTTATTAGATATCATCGAACAGACTCGCTTTTTCGTCTTCAGCTTATATCTTCCAGTTATAGCAACGCTCGTCCTGGACATTAAAGTTTTTCTTGTTATCAGGAAAGCCCAGAAAACCAGAACGAATTTCTTGGATGGTAACGATACTAACTCGTCCGGTCAACTCAGAATCACAGTTGCCCTCATCACGGTGACCATGGTGTCCGCCATTTTGTTTCTGCCCGTTATCGGTATAGAAATTTGGGCGTTCGTATATCTCAATTTGGATCACGATACGTCTGAAAATAAAGACATGCTTGTGAACATGTTGTGTGCCTCTGAACTGATTTCTGTAGTCAATATTTCCATTAATTATTACCCTCTCATTTTGATCGAAAGGGGATACCGTCTATCGAGGTGTACGTACCGATGGCGCACACAGGGAAGGTATTTACCCCGTCCTACAGTTTCCGTATCTACGTTGACGTTTTTAAAAGAAGAGGACACATGTTTCAAATTGTCTCAACTGACTAGAGATGGAATTGACCGTCCCGCAGACTTAGAGAGGATATTTCTACCTATAACATGAGGTTATCAGTGATAACATGAGGTAATGTTAATGTGCCTTGATCAGTAATGCCTTGATGCTGTATTGTTTTACCGTCACCCTGGGAGAGTTTGAATATCTTGATTACCATGGTGAGCTAAACATTCATACATGCTACTTTGTGCTATACTTATGCACACTGTTAGGTTTACTTAGGCCGGGCTGAGAAACTTTTGAACGTTGTCAATATTTGGGACATCTTATCACCCTTTTTACTAAATAGCCCCAAGTATAAATATATGCTTTACATGTGAAGTAGAATCAGTGGGTCATCAACGTAAATCAAGCTATCACAGTTGAATCGAGCTATAATAGCTATGGAGGTGCCTTTCTCAAAGGGAGAAATTACGAACTGAACTGACCTGGGGTCTTAATCTTAATTGATTTTGCGATGTCCCACCGACAAAGGGCGCTCATAATCACCTCTTGGAAATAATGTTCAACGTGGAGATTACCTGTATGAAGTACCTTAGTCACTGGTTCTGCTTGTTTGCTTGACAATCTTGTGGCTCCATAACTGAAAATGAAACCTGAAGATTAATCGTATATCTATGGTTGCAACCAGAATCTGTATCTAACACCGAAGCGAACGAAAGGACTTATACCAATAACCGATTGAATTTTGCATGAAAATATGCACAGAAAGGAGAAATAGCTCAACTGAGAGCTAGCCCAAATGTGATATGATAACCTAGACACCTAGTGTGTATTTACCAAGAGTGATTGATAATAGATGTTCGGCAATAATTTTACGAAATAGTGTATTGGGATATTTTGCTAACTATGGGATTCTGCTTCATACCTATATAGTATACCTATAACATTCATTGCATTCGCAGATGAGAATATGCTTTGTTCCAATTAAACAAGTCAAGTCTGGCATGGCCCGTCCCATCTGGACACTATGATATGTTCCTGTGTGGGGTTTTTTGTGGGGTTTTTGTTGTTTTTTGTGTTTTTGTGTTTTTCTTTTTTGTTTTTGTTTTTGTCCGTAATAAATATCCCAACTGCAGTTTCGAACTTTATGTTCTTTTCAATGATGGACAGATATATATGGCTGGTGTTACTGGGCTACTTCATTGTGGTATGTTGGGCACTGGCCATGAAGAACCTGCGGTGCAACCCGTCCCCCCTACACATGGTCTCTTATACCAGTGTCACATAGACTTTAAATATTAAACAGAACTATAAAGACGTGATTTATATAACGTATGGTGTGTACAATATACGCTAAATAACAAGGCCAA
Source organism: Hanleya hanleyi (assembly GCA_036873755.1). NCBI lineage: Eukaryota > Metazoa > Mollusca > Polyplacophora > Lepidopleurida > Hanleyidae > Hanleya > Hanleya hanleyi. Next base: position 13,033 of record JAVTVY010038452.1, on the reverse strand, counting down.
AGTAACAAAGAGAAAACTGGTCTTTAAACTTCTGTGCTTAGTCTATTCAAAGAAACATCAATACTGATTCCTATTGAATGTATGGTCTGCTAGTTTAAAAGGCAAAAATCTTCTAGCGGCTGGACCAGCCCCGAACATCCACGGAGAATGTGGCGGTAGTGATTTTTCATTGGCTAAAGAATTTAAATTTGTCTTCTCGATTCAGGAAAGCTGTGCGAATGATCGAATAAACTACCCACGGGAAGTTTACAACGGATTCCAAGTCCGAGATTTAACGTAAAACGTGGATTTCATTATTTTGAGTGGTGAAAATGGCGTATTTTGACTAAGTCGATTTTCCCGGTTAAACTGGCAGACCCTACTTTTAGTAGAAATCAGTATTATGAAATATCTTGTAGGGGCTGCGTGTCGGACTAGGATAATACAAATGAGGTTAGTAGGTAGGGGTGAGTGGCGATAACGCACTGAATAGCAAGGCAACACTTTTTTGGATTACAGCATTTTAGCACAGTAGTGTTTAACGATGTCTTGTTTTTATCTAAACTATATATCACTGTCGGGGTACAGATTCTAGATCGAATTCTGAGATACCCAATGTTATTCACCTTCATTTATCACCCTATTCATGTCAGTGTCATTTTGCTGGTTGGTAAGTTTACCAAAACTCAGTATTGCTAATAACAATGTATCATACTGCAACCAAATCGGAGCAAGTACCAGACCGAATTACAATAGATGGAGTCGTGGAGCTTGATTTTGGAAAGCTTGGATTACAAAGTTCAGAAAAGCTAGAGATCGGATATTTCTACAGAAAGGTTGTAAATGCGACCCCATGTAGGTCAGTAACATTGTACGATTATTACAATGCCCATAATAGACCCATAAGCTTAGTTGGGTTGGATTTTCCCCATGAAGATCGTTGCTGTGACACGGAAGGGAGAATCGTGCAAGCTCCAGCGTGGTCTTTCACAGAAGAAAATTAAGCAGGGGACCATTTTTCTATCTATGCAACAGAGACGAGAATAGCATTCAAATGGAGACTCGAACATGACGAATATTATTCTCTGAACTCTAGAGGGGGAGGGGGGGGGGGTATTGTAATAATTGTACAATTTTCTCCACGCTCTAAATAAGAAAGCAGGCTTTGACAGGAACAGGTGCCACTTGCGTGTTTCCGATTACAAAAGACAACTTATCCTCATAAGCAAGATCAAGAAAGCTTTTATCACACAAACATACGGGGCGTTCCTACCAAACTTTCTGTCCTATCCTCGATACGGCAAAAAAATTGAGAGCTGCATGGCACTCCGTGACTCTATAGACTATCATATAGGGGTCATTTTGAGCCTATTTGCATAATCCCCTGAGCATAGGATCATGGGTAAATTCAAAATGGCGGCCACGTGGGGTACCAGAAAAGTAATGTTTTCGTCATTTTCCTTCAAAATTTCTGCTTTTCCGCGATGAAAAGTGGGCAAAAACTGTTTTATTTCACATCAGATTAATATTTACTAATATATCACGCAGCTTTTGCGGAGAAATTGCATAAATAAAAAGATGCCGTTTTTTGAAAATGACGTCACTGTGACGTCATCAAAGCGGCCATCTTGGATTTTTCTTACATTTGCTGGTAGAGCTTGACCCAAGAGTATACTGTGGTAAAATTCCGCCCCTATCTCAAGGGGTAAGCAAAATAATAAGGGGGGGAGCATTTCGTCCCCCCTCCCCCAGGCCAGGGCACGTCACTAAAAGCCCAGGCCAGATAGGTTAAATCTTCATAAAGTGGACAATCGCATGAAACATGTTCCTCATTTTCTATTTACCAGGACAAACGAAACAAACACGGAACTCTTCCGACAATCCTTCATATCTACCCGTTTCATTTTTTAAGGGGACAACCCCTAACCTAAATTTTGCCATGGCACTTCCTTATTTTTTATATAATTTTGTAGTAACATATAAGCTTCTGGTACATAATGTGTTTCGAGGGTGTACGTCCTTAACTTATTCCGACTTCTTCTCCTAATCGAGCCAACTCTTTTAACAGCTTTTCCCCAATCGTTAACATAGATACGCATAAGTACACCCCTTAATATACCTGGCAACTTATTTCGGTGCATACCTTACGTCTGTAATCAAAAAGTGACTAAAATCGTTTTCCTGGAAACCTTTTTTTTTTACCCGGAATACCCAGTTCCTATTCATTTTATCAGCTTGCAGTACAGACCGCAATTAAACTCTTTTGTTTAACCGACGAGCATCCATATTTATGGTTTTACACCAAAAACCTCCTACACAAACCACATTGTCTTACTCTTCATGGTTCCCAGGCATTATCGCCACAAAAGCCTGCGTTTGGAGCATATTTTTCAACTACGACTTGCTCTATTATGCACTACATTGATACACGACCTGGCACTTGGCTGATCCATAATTGATAACAGTCCAAACTAAGAAATTATATAACTTGGTGAACGTGCAGTACCTTACATCACCAATATATTTTGACTTAGCTATAACTAATCCTAATGCCCGGCTTGCTGACTGTGCTACCGCCTGTGCCATTTCGTCATAATGTAAGAATTGCGAAAGAACCAAACCCAAATAAATTGTACCTATCCACAACCTGAAATTACACTGTGTACAAGGTTTGGCCTTATTTCGGTAATGAACAACCTTGGATTTTCCTGGGTTCACATGGATCTTATTATCTTATTACCTGTAACTATCAATTTATTCCACATCAGCTCACGATTAACTGTATCGTAAGCTTTTTAAAAATCTAAAAAAGCAGTAAATGTCGACAGCTTGCGATTTTTTCTAGTTTCAATAATATTACAAATTGAACTTAAATGGTCTTCCATATTACGACCTTTTCTGAACCCATTTTGCCCGTCTACTACATGTAGCAAACTATTGTCTTTCAGTCCAGTTCGACAGTCTTGCATTCAGAACACTGCACACAACTTGCAGCATGCGGGAAATAACGTAATTCCCCTATCTGATCTGAACTTGATGATTAAAGGATAGGGTTTATAATACATTTCGACCACACCCTTGGGGTTTTCCCCATTTCAAAACACATACTAAATAATTTAAGCAAGCAATCAACCACTGTTTCACCCGTCAAAACATCTACTGGTATCCCATCTATTCCCAAGGTTTTACCCATTTTAGCCTTACCTACAACATTCACAACTTCATCTCTGGTGTTGCAATTCGACAAAATGTCATCAATAGTCTTGCCGCCGGTGAAGTTGTGCGGATCTAAGTTAAAGGAAACTTTGTCTTCAGAGTTATTCGGTAAATCAGACAAATCAGATCTCCATTTTTCTTTCACTCTATTTATATTCCCTGTCATAAATCCATCATCCATGCGAGCATGCATTGGGATGGATTTATTCCGTTTCATTTCCAACACCAATTATCCTTTTCCAGAACTCTCTTTGATCAACCTTTTCGATGTTGACAATATCTTGTTCTTGCTTCTGGATATATTTTCTTTTTGCCGTCTCACGACACTGGCGTCAAGAAATCATCAGGTATCCTATGAAAATCATATTTAATTCATGTAGTATACTCTATTGGATTATTCCTCGAGGATGGCCTTTTTTTCTTATTTTTTTCGTTAGACACATCTGCATACTTATAGCAGTGAGAGTTATTCATCACAGTTATACAGTAGTCTACAACAGAACAGCCTTTGGTCGACACGCAAGTATAGTCATTGTTGATAACGTTTCTCCCGTTCAGCATACAAGAGTTCACATTAACCAAGAAATCCACCAAGATCTCTCCATACTTATTGTGTTTAAAATCGATGACTTCACGTTCAGGGATATTATCTATCCCGACATAACATAGTTTTGTGAAATCGTTCTTGAAATTCCAGATCACTAAATGGCAATGGCTTGGTCGAAATCGGGCCTTACAGACCAGTCTTCTGTGTTAAATGCCGTCATTTTTAACTGACGACGATACAGCTCACCAATCCCCAGTGTACGAGTTGTCACAGCGACACAGTTCACCAATTACCAATATACGATTTGTCAGAGCATTTCCATCATAGCTCTCTAGATTTTCATCTAATACCGCTTATGCCGGTGCTAGGGGCCGTGTGGTCATGTCATCCAAGTTGCCACATGAACAGATACAATAAAAGCGTACCTGAGATACAACACATATCACGAATCGTTAGATTCTTGGTATGTGCTTTAGAATAGGTTAACCAGAAGACTATACTGTGAAGCCATGTGACTTTATCAGTATGTCGGCACCTCTTCCCACTTCCCTCATATGTGTTGTAATTTTTACCTGTTTTTGGCGAGATTCTGCTGGTGGACGTTGCGTCCCCGAGGCCCGCTCCCTGTATAGACCTTTTGGTCTTTGATATATGTTGGCATTTGTGAGAAGTTGATGCTTGGTCGACATCGGGCCTTACAGACCAGTCTTTTGTGTTAAATGCCGTCATTTTTAACTAATGACGATACAGCTCACCAAACCCCAGTGTACGAGTTGTCAAAGCATTTCCAGGACAGGTCGCTAAAAGTCCAGATCAGATAGGGTTAAATCTTCATAAAGTGGTCATTTTCTATTTTACCAGGATAAACGAAACAAACACGGAACTCTTCCGACAATCCTTCATATCTGCCCCGTTTCATTTTTTAACCTAAATCTAAACCTAACCTAAATTTTGCCATGGCACTTCTGTATTTTTTTATATAATTTTGTAGTAACATATAAGCTTCTGGTACATAATGTGTTTTGAACAGGGTGTACATCCTTCACTTATTCCGACTTCGTCCCCTAATCGAACCAATTCTTTTAACAGCTTTTCCCCAATCGTTAACATAGATACACATAAGTACATCCCTTAATATACCTGGCCACATATTTCGGTGCATATCTTACCTCTGTATTCAAAAAGTGACTCAAATCGTTTTCCTGGAAATTGTTTTTTTTTTTTTTTTTACGCGGAATACCCAGTTCCTATTTATTTTATCAGCTTGCAGTACAGCCCGCAATAAAACTCTTGTTTAACCGACGAGCATCCACATTTATGGTTTTACACCAAAAACGTCCTACACAAACCTCATTGTCTTACACTTCGTGGTTCCCAGGTCATATCTCCACAAACACCTGCGTTTGGAGCATATTTTCCAACAACGACTTTCTCTATTATGCACTGCATTGATACACGACCTGGCACTTGTTCCCCAAATGGCTGATCCATAATTGATAACAGGCCAAACTAGAGAATTATATAACTTAGTGAACGTGCAGTACCGTACATCACCAATATATTTTGACTTAGCTATAACTAATCCTAATGCCCGGCTTGCTGACTGTGCTACCGCCTTTGCCATTTTGTCATAATGTAAGAATTGCGAAAGAACCAAATCCAAATAAATGTACCTATCCATAACCTGAAATTACATTGTGTACAAGGTTTGGCCTTATTTCGGGAATGAACTTTGGATTTTCCTGTGTTCACATGGATCTTATTATCACCTTTCATCTAAACAATTTTAAAAAATTTGTAAATCAAATTCGGTTTCTGCTAATAAAACTACATCATCGGCATACATCAAAATTCCAACGGTCTCATTATCTAATATATGAACACCGATATCAAGGGCTTTGATTTTTAAGGCCAAATCGTTTAAAAAAATGTTGAACAGACGGGTAGACAACAAACACCCCTGTTAAAGACCGGAATTCACACTGAACCAATCTGTATCAATTTCATTCACTCTCACACAACATTCAACGTGATCATACATAGATTTTATAGCTCTCACCATTTTACCTCCTATCTACTATCAATTTATTGATCAGCTCACGATTAACCGTATCGTACGGGTTTGAAAAACCTAAAAAAGCAGTAAATGCAGACAGCTTGCGATTTTTTTCTAGTTTCAATAATATTACAAATTGAACTAAATGGTCTTCCATATTACGACCTTTTCTGAACCCATTTTGCTCGTCTACTAGCAAACCATTGTCTTCAGCCCAGTCCGACAGTCTTGCAATGCAGAATACTGCTATACAACTTGCAGCATGCGGGCAATAAGTACACGTAATTCACCTGTAACACATAGGATCGGCAGGATCTGAACTTGATGATTAAATGATAGGGTTTATATTACCTTTCGACCACATCATTCCTTGGGGTTTTCTCCATTTCAAAACAAATACTAAATAATTTAAACACGTATAGTCGACCACTGTTTCACCCGTCAGAAAATCCACTGGTATCCCATCAATCCCCAAGGCTTTACCCATTTTAGCCTTACTTACAGCGTCCAGAACTTCGGTGATGCACTTCGACAGAATGTCATCAATAGTCTTGCCGCCGATGAAGTTGTGCCGGGTACCGAGATTATCCCCCAACGACAGTTTCCCCAGGCGACATTTTCCCCACCCTAATATTACGTGTAATAATTACGATAGTAGAATGTAAAAGGGGGGTTCGGGGCCATGGAAGCCATGGAAGCCGATGACGTCATAATGGCGATATCTCGGAAACCAAGAGTGATAGAGACTCGCGGCTTACGGCGTCGTATTCCTCTCGTATAGATGCGCGATAAAGTTTCTATACAATTTTATCGCCCGGCGGTAACTTTCGCCGCAATTAGACGATAATCGGTGTCACGTGATTCGGCGATTTCTCGCGAAATAAGCGACATACGGGCTCGGGGTTTGCGGCGTTGTATTCCTCTAGGGGTCTACCGTAAAGCTCCTACACGAATTTATCGTATCTCCGTAAGTTTCGCCTCTATTCGGCGTTGAAATACGTTGTTTACTTAACTCGTCAACGCGAAAATTAGGTCGACCGTCACATGGTCAACTGATCAAATGACCAATGCGTATATAAAGACTTCTCATGCGCTTCTCACTTTATTCGACGACTGTCGCACCTGTAAAAGCCAATATGTATCGACTAATGAGTAATCTATACGTTCAAGTGAGGGGTGAAGGAAATTCTCCTCAAGTAACATTTCAACGTATACGGCATAATGGGCAGATTATAAAACCTTATGGTGTTGCCATACGACTGACGAGAGATGGATGGTTTTCATTCAAACAATTCCTGCCTAGAGTGGATAGAATGATTCGGGCTAAAGAGACGGTTGAAACTCCATTCAAGCTACAAGATAATATATATATATTAGCACTGCAGCATACGAAGGGGAATGGTTCGTCCACATAAGAGAGTGGTTCCTAAAATCACCACCCAGCGAGTTGAAACCAGGTCGGAACGGACACACGCTGAACATGCAAGGCTGGGACCTCCAGACATTCACATCATTATTATCAAGCGAACGATATATGTATATGCAAGTCCAAACACGCTTTGATCATGATCAGGACGTGTATGACACCATTCTCAATGCGACCTAAGCAGTCAAGCGAATTACGAAGGTATGTAAGGTATAGCGAGTGTTACGAGGATACACTTCGTCACGCACGAGTGGTTGTAGCCCGAGGGCAACTGCAGCGATATTTAATATATACTTCGTCACGCACGATTGGTTGGTTCACTGAGACGGCTGTTTTCCCCGTAAACTTCATTAAGATATACTCATTACATAGACAGAATCCGTAATTATACGCCTAAAGCCTAGAAATTTCGTTTCAGACCAAATCAATATTTAGATTTTTTTTTTTTTTTTTTTTTTTTTTTTTTTGACTTTGCCGATTTTCGTCGAATTTTCCATACATTACCCATGGCGATATCTCGGGAACTAAGACGGATAGAGACTCGCGGCTTACGGCGTCGTATTCCTCTCGTATAGATGCGCGATAAATATCCTATACAATTTTATCGCCCGACGGTATCTTTCGCCGCAATTTGACGATAATCGGTGTCACGTGATTCGGCGATTTCTCGGGAAATAAGCGACATACGGGCTCGGGGTTTGCGGCGTTGTATTCCTCGTGTAGGGGTCTACCGTAAAGCTCCTATGCGAATGTATCGTATCTCCGTAAGTTTCGCCTCTATTCGGCGTCGAAAACTTTTTCTTTGTACCTTACCACGAATACTTCCCTAATGTGTCATTACGACGACGCTTGTACCCGTGGACACGTGTGACTGAACACTTCTCGCGGTGTTCACGAGTGCCTATCGAACCATACGAAAATATCTTATTTTAGAAACAATATTATAGTAATTCCTCCTCATACACAGACACACACATAGGTTAGTAGGTCAAGTTGACGTGATATTCCTGTCAAAAGGTCACTTCCGGTCACGGTACGGCCCAACAAGAGTTATCTTCCCCTACATATCGGTCTGTTAAGCCTTATCCTAACGCCCTAGCATACCAGTTTTTCTTTGTGGGCAAAAACCCTGTTATATTTATAGATCACTCGCAAGTAGTAGACAACGGGGAGTTTCGGAGGTGCAATGAAGAGCGTTTGGGGAGATGAGGGCCATTTTCCTCAGGACTACCTGGTATAATTGCATCTCCAGACAATAACTTTTGAAAACCTTAAGGATTCTTTCCAAATTTGGTGTGGTGGTACCTTGCCTAAGATCTGGCTTGAGAATGTTTTTCATGTTGATAGCGGGACCACCTGAAAGCTAAGTTAAGTGTTTCCAGACAATAACTGTTGAAAACCTGAACCGATTCATTTCAAATTTGGTGTGTAGTGATCTCGCCTCTCGTTTGGCATTGTTTTTATGCCGATCCACATGTACCTTACCTGAAGGTTCCACTTGGTATTGTTTTTCTAGTCAATCTGCTCATAGGTGGCGCCACCTGTAGGCCAAGTTAACATTTTTTATTTCCAATGTCAAGGAATCTTGCCTCAAGATCTCGGTTGGGATTATTTTTTATGCCTATCTGCGTACACATGGCGCTACCTGAGGGCCAAGGTAAAATTGCATTTCCGGACAGTAACTGTTGAACCTTAATGGATTTTTTTAAATTTGGTATGTGGGTACCTACCCTCAAGGCATCTTATAGGGTCATGTTAATGATGTTTTTACGTTTTTACTTTCTTCACAAATAATGAATGTTTCCTTTACTAAAGATGCAAAAGGTATGCCTCCAATCGTATTCGATCGACTGTATCTAGTTTCTTCAATATTTGGCATATGCATTCCTTGTGACAAGATGTTGATTGGTATTGCGTTTCAGAAAGATCTGCCTGTAGGTTGCGCCACTAGGCTTCTTTCCGTTCTTTTGTGCTGCAAGCAATAACTTTGAAACGCTTTGAAATGTTGCTCGAAATTTGGTTTTCGGGCAATAACTTGAGAACTGCTCATCAAATTCTTCCCAAATTAGGCATGCATATACATTGTACCTTGCCATGAGATGTTTCTTGGGATTGCGTTATCCACTTCTGCTCAGAAAGTGACGCCACCTGATGACAAAATCTGAAATTTGTTTTTGGTCAATAACTTGAGAACTGCATGCTCATCGGATTCTTCTCAAATTTGGCATGCATGTACCATACCAGGAGATGTTGCATGGGATTGCCTTTCACTCACTTGCACTTACAGGTGGCGTCACCTGGTGGCAAAATCCCAAATTTGTTTCCGGGTAATACCATGAGATTGCATTTCGCCCACTTGCGCCTATAAATGGGGCCACCAGGTGTTAAAATCAAAATTTGTTTTCAGCCATTAACTTGAGAACTGCTCATCGAAATCTTCTCAAATTTAGCATGCATGTATCATGCCAGGAGATTGCAGATAATATCTGCAAACGGTGTTAAATATTAGTCCATGCTTGGAATGATACCTGTTATGAAATTATCTCTCGGAAAGTCTGTAACTCGCTGTGTTGTACTGTACACATTATATTTTCGTTTCCAAAAGATATACGCAACCCCCACATCCGTACACATGTGTGTGTGGCCTTTATGTGTGCTTTTATGTGTTTGTGTGTTTTCATTTTTCAGATGTCCTTACAGTATACCTCCTTATGTTACTACATTGACCAGGGCCTTGAAAATAGCCTTTTATTTACTGCTGTCCAACACTATACCGGTACTCAACCTGTCACTTCCCGACAGATTGTAGTAGATCTTTTAGCTTTCAATTTAGCGAAGAGAGATAGTCCTATAGCTCTCAAAAAGAAGAAAAAAAAGGAATTATGATGGAATTGAAGTTATTTTACTGTGAAAATTATGTTCTCTCTACCCTTTCTAAAAATTGATTGAAAAATATTAGTTTTTCTGCACTCTTCGAATTATCCGGCATTTCCACGATGGTACTAGACGTTTGACGACAATTGAACTTAAAATTTAAGACGAGTACTTGCAGTTCGGGTAGGTTGCTCTAAACTCATTGCCGTAGACAAGGGGGCATCCCCCCCCCCAATACATATTCCCCACTGCGTGTTTGTCAGAGGGGAAAGTGGTCAAGCAGAGGAAACGAGGCATGTTTAAGCATACAGTTAATAGGGGAGTTCCGAATCGCTTTTTACATCTAGACTGCTGGCGCTCGTGTTATTAAGAGTTGAGAGTGATTCTTGGCCTTATTGTCCCCCACCGCAACGCGGCCGGGGGACTTTGAAATGGTTCTTGCTCTTATGTGTCCGTGGATGTCCGTGCATGTCTGTTCGAATGATTAATTCCTAACGCTTTGCTGGATTCTTCCGAAATTCGGCATACGCATTTCTTGCGACAAGGCGCCAGCCGGTATCGCATTTCAGCAACATCTGCCTGAAGGTGGCGCAACTGGGTCAAAATGAATCTTGCTTCTTTGTGTACGTGGATGTCAGTTACAAGCGATAACTTCCAAACCCTTTTTTGGATTCTCCCGAAATCCGGCATACGCATTCCTTGTGAGAAGACGCGGTTGCGTACTGGATTTCAGTAACATTTGCCTGAAGGTGGCGCCACTGAGTTTCGCTTCTTCGTGTCCGTTTCAGTTAAAATGGGTCTTGCTCTCTTTGTGTCTGTGGATGTCTGTTCAAATTCTTCACAGGCGATAACTTCCAAAAGCTTTGTCGGATTCCTTCGAAATTTAGCATATGCACTCCTTGTGACAGGACATGGGTTGGTATTGCGTTTCAGCAAGATCCACCTGAAGGTGGCGCCACTGGGTGAAGGACACCATTTTCTTAAATTTGCTGTCCAGTCCTTCTATTCCACATCATATGATTTACACTAAAGCTTTTGCAGGAACCATATTTTATTTCAGAAGTATAATATGAAATAACTGGCGGGGAAATCCCCGCAGTACCGAACCCCTGGTTTTTGAATTTCGTGTCATCTTAAATGAAGGACAACATTTCCTTCAATTTTGCTATCAAATAATTGTAATCCACATCATATGATTTACCCTAAAGCTTTTGCACGAACCATATTTTATTTCAGATGTGTAACATGAAATACCGAACCCATTTTTTTTATTTCGTGTCATCTTAAATGAAGGACAACATTTCCTTCAATTTTGCTATCAAACAATTGTATCTCACATCATATGATTTACCCTAAAGCTTCTGCAGGAACCATTTGTGTCCACACGTGTAACTTACTATATTAATTACAACTGAGTTCCTAAAGTTTGGGTGCACGCTGTGCATATGATCATTTCCTGAATTGAATTGAATTCCACCTTGTGGTTTTTCCGACCGACCAATGATGGCATGCGGTTGTTAGTGTGGTTGTTTCATGTACAGGGAGCTTTCTATTACAAGCGTCTAGTCCGTCATATTCATATGACCTATTTCATATTCCATATAACAGTATTAGCACCAAATTCAAAAAGACAATCATAGTATACATAAACATAAGCTTGTTTCCTGCAAGGGAGAAGCGGTCAACAGGTTTCAATGATGCCGGCAAGACATCATGATGTTCCAAAAATATCAAATCCGTATCGCTGATCAGTATTCTTAATCCATAATATTCGTTGTAAAGTCGTCATCTAAAGAATGATGTATCTCAGTCACGCTTTGATTGTGACTGTTCATATGAAGGCGCTTCAATGAACGTAGAATGAACATAGAATGTAGGAATACGGTAATATCTGAATGTTTCAATGCAACAAGACTTGAAATGTTCAATATTTATGCGACAAGACTTGTTTGAACTCATCATCGTCTTTCCGCCCCTGGTGCACGTACATGAAGGTAGCAATCTGTTCACGTGGAATTCTGGGTGGACAGGCAGCTTCCAATGCCTGGGCAATTTGCACCTCGTTCACGTCCTGTAGTGCCTCAGTGATGAGCGCGTCTGATGGTATACTATTGTCCACACACGTATGCGTGTTGAAGAGCCCGTTCTTGTTCACACAGCCTGCACATTGCTGGATACGCAAGTGTCGAATGCGGGGTCTGAGATGATCCAGGAATGTGTCGATGTACTTCTTATAAATATACTGAGTCACCTGGTCAGACAGGACTTCATGAATTTCACCTGTGAGACTCTCCAGCTTCCGCCACGCAGGTATTTGCAGGGTGACGCCCTGAGGTAAAGGAATACGCGTATCTCCCCTCAACTTCCATTTACGAATATGCACCAGCAGCATGTTGTTAAACATAGAACAGGTGAGGAAGATGTCGTCACCCACATAAAATTTCGCTTCGTCGTTCCCCTGGTGGTCAATGACCGCATCGACGGCGTAATAAATGGCCTGTACTCTTATCCAGGTGTCCAACGTCAAGGCGATATGCTTAGGTGGTTTGTCGTCCCAGGCCGGTGCGTTAAAATGCACTTGCTCTTCTTTGACGCTCACAGTTAAATAGGGAGAGAGCTCCCAAGTGTTCGTCTGGGCCGCCTGGTAGGCCTGCTGGATAATGTCATTGATCTCCTGCACAGCCATAGGAAGTAGTACCTCTTCCTTCGCTTGCTCAGGCACTTGCTGGGGCACTGGCTGAAGCACTTGCTGAGGTATTTCTAAAGGTGTTAGTCGGGGACGTTTGGCAGGTGGACCGGACTCTTCGTGGGTACGTTTGGTACCTGTACGCCCTTCGGCGGTGTCCATGTCCATGACTAAGATATTATCTTCTGAATCCTGGGCTTGAAGTAGACGTGCTATTCCTTCATTTCCCGTCTTCTTCAGCGCCTCCAC